>JASSUY010019117.1:0-22722 GCA_032466535.1 Forpus xanthops | reverse complement strand
GCGGCGTCTGCGTGCCCCCCAAGCCGAGGGGCCGCGCCGAGCCCTGGGGCGGGGTCTGCGGGCGCCGACGGGGCGGGCGCCACGTCGGCAGCGGGGAAAGGCGGAGAAGTGAAATCTCTGGCCGAGCGGAATCGAAGCGGGTCTGCGGCGCGGTGAGTGAAGGCTGAGCGGCCGCTGCCGCCCTTGTCCCGCCGTTAGCCAGGCAGTTGCCACAGCGCCTTTCCTGCCTCCGCTTTGCTTTTCGGCGCGGAGGAAGGGAAACTTCTGAGGAAGGAGACGGGAGGGGACTCGGCAGAGGCGGCCTGGTGGAGCGGGGCTGCCGCCTCCACCTGCCCGCGGCGCTTTCCGGATCCCGGGCTGCCCGGGGCCGTGCAGCCAGCCCTCCTTTGTGCTCCCTGCCGCGGCACCGGCGGGTAGGAAGCACGGGGAGAGGGCCGGGCCGGCTGCAGCGGCTCCGCTGCGGCCTTGGCTGCCACGTCAGTGCCGCCGCCCTGCACTGTGGTGCCCGACGGTGCCCGCGTTGTGGTCTGGTGCTCGCCGCCTCCCGAGCTCTGGGGAGGCAGGTAGCTGCGAGGGGGGAGACGTGGTGGGGGCTTGGGCGAACGGGTGCAGGGCCTCGACGGGCCAGGGCCGCCGTCTCCTCGGGTGTGGGATCGGGACCTGGACCAGTCTCGGGGGTGGCTACCGCGTCCTGGCCTTGGCGGAGCGCCTCCGCCTACCTGGGTGGGCATCCCCCCGGCTGGTCTTTTTCTCCTCCATGAACTTCTCTTTGCTAGGAGAAGTTTTGCTTCTTATGGCCTTCCTAAACTTCGCTGTGTGCAGATGTTCCCTGTAGTAACCTGTTCATTGCATCCAGTTCTATCAAGGCCAGCTTGATGGAGTAGGATGTGGACAATTGTTTTTGTAAGCTATTTGGGAGCAGCTTATCTTTCTGCACCTGAGTGTTTATGTGGTGTGGCCTGAAAATTAATGCAAGTTACTTTAGCCATACAGCAGGGTCTGGTCATTGTGTGAGCCTCATAGGCAGCCTCTGCGGATGTGATTAAATGCTTCCTTCTCCTCATGTAACCTGGCTGAAGACGAGAGCTCTGAATCAGGATGTCGCTTCATGAGGAAGACAAATACCAAGTGCACGTAGCCTGCCTCAGTGTTCAAGCAGTATGTCTCTGTAACTGGAAGGATGCATGCGAGATAGCTTAATTTAGTTTGCAAATACTGGTTTGTATGCACATCGGTTATAAGCCTGCTGAGTAAATGCTACCCAGACTTTTTTCTCTCAGAGCTTTCTGTTAAGCTGTGGTTAAACAATCCAGTGAAGTTGATGTTGCATCCTCAGTACAAAAGGTGGTCCTTGTCTGGCAAGTCAACAGCTCTAAATGGCAGACAGGAGGCAACAATCAGGAGGGGGGTGCATGGGAAAGAGTTCATTAGCAAGGACTGGCAAGGAAGTTCAGTGGCTGCTCCATCACTCCTGCGCTTAGGTGCTGTCAGGTTTTGTCTTTGTAGGCCTCACGGAGGCGGAGTGCTGAGGTGAAGTGGACCTCAAGGCATTGGGGAAGCATTAGAAGAAATGAAGAAGGCTCTGCCTTAGAAAGCTGAGCTAGCAGGAGGCACAGAATGACAGAACTGGTAAAATGGAGCTTCCAAGGCCTTTCTGAAGCTGTGCCCTGTGCCTTACTGGAATTTACCATCTAATTTCTAGAAACCAGGTTTGGAGGATTAAAAAAGGGGAATTCGAGTTTCTGCGGTTTCTTGTGAATCCTTGCTTTGGAGAAAACTTCATTGCCAACATCATGTTCCCTGGAGCCTAATTTGTATTTTAATTGGAGGTGATGGAGAAGTGCTGGATTCTCCTGTAGGCAGATGTGATGCTGTAATGTCCCCTGCAAAGTTAAGGGTTGGGTTTGTTTTTTTTTGCAGGAGATATTCTTCCTTTTTTGCCTTCGGTTGTGTGTGGGGGGTGTATTTGTTTTTTAATACACCACACGCACACAATTAATGTTGCATTACCTTCCCAGCTGTGTGCTGAGCCCTGCATGCTGTGAGCCTGTTGTTTAGGTTTCTTGTGGTAGACTGGGCATGTTTTCTGGGGGGCTGCAGCCCATCCTGCTATAGCTTTGAAAGTAATCAGTGTTCGTACCTGGAAACTTCTGATCAACTTTTTGCATTCTTTCCCTGAAAGCCTTGTCTCTTTTTAACCCCCCTCTGGAACGGGTATGCTCACTTCCAAGCCAGTCTTGCTTTGTATATAAATCTGAATTTTGAAACTTGGCTTTTAAACAGAAGGCTTGTTGAAATGTTAGCGATGCTTTTGGTTTTTAGCTGCACGCTTTCTACGTGCCTGGATTTGCTTCTTCACTTTAGTGCTGTTAGCGTTGACTCTTTCTACTCGGTCAACTGTCTCCTTTGCATTAACTAACTGAAAAGCATATTTCCGTGTGGCCTGTGCTCTGAGGGTTATGTCTGAGAGAACTAATAGCACTGAGCACTCCCACCCATAACTGTTGAAAGTCCTAGTCCAAGGTGTAAATCAGGGAAGCTAGTAGTCAGGGGTCACTTGCGCAGCTTGAATCAGTACCCTGAAGAGCAGCCATGGGTGGGATTACCTTTTTGGCTCCATGCTTGTTTCTTTGTTTAATTTGGAGAGCAGAGCACTGCTACTCTTTCCAAAAGGAATTCCTTTAAGTATCACTCCTAAAATAATTCTTTTCATGTATGTGAAAGACATAAGGTTCATTTTGATATTTGCAGCCTCTGGAAGAGGGGAAGGAGAGTCATGCATGTGGCAAGGATTGTTTTGTCTTCCATCAGCTCTGTAGCCACGCTTTCTAGCTGTATAGCTGGTGGGCAGAAGGAAGATGATTTGTTTTAAGGTGGGCCGAGACAAAGCAATCGGTTTGTTTGCAGTTGTGTCAGGTGAATAGTTCCAGCACTGTCTGCTGCTGCAGCAGCCTTCTGGAGCAGCGTTATGCTGCCAGCTGAAGTTGGCCGCAGCCTTGGGTAGGTTCATGGCTACCCGCAAATGTCTGAGTAGCGGCATTGAAATGAGCCAGTTTTTACTGGCTGCTGCTTGGGCCAGGTTTTCTGTGCTGAAACAGTGGGGCTTTTTGTTTGTGAAGTCAGAAGGGCATCAAGAGCATCATCTGAAGCTCGGAAAGCTGCACACACGTCTGTAATGACTAGAGCTCACTTCTCAATGGAAGACTAAAAGTTTATGTAGATTGCTGTCTAAGAGCTGCAGACTCATTAAGGAGAGGCTGTGTCTTAACATTAATTATGACAGTGTAGTAATCCTCATGACAGCATATAAAACAAGTAAATTGCTTCCATTGCCCAAGAACACAAAATGAGTGTTTTGGTCAGTGAGATAAATCTCTTTTAAAATTATGGTGTCGTTAAGGCCATGCCAAGTGTGCTCCTTCCTAAGTATGGGGCTCCATGTATATAATTCCCACCATGCACTCATGGGAGGTATGTGGCAGTAGATGACCATAAGATGTCATTAACCTTCTGCTTTTCTCATAGGTGCATGCAGGATACTTGTGTGGAAATGCCTAACTAGAAATCTTCATGAAGGAATATATTTGGTGAGAAAACTATTTTAACCAGCTTTGATGTGAATGTACATGCGGCTGAAGGTGTTACCTCCAGAGCTTCCTCAGACTTTCATTCAGGGTCCTGAAATGGCATTGACATTATAAATAACTCTTAAAAATCCTCTTCCAAACCAGTTCTTTCTTTACAATTGTGTAAAAGTTGGAAGCTTCCTGTATATTTCATATTCTGACAGTATGAAAGTGTGTTTTCTTCTTTAAAACCAGTTGCAAGAGTGACTTCATTTTTTATTATTCTTTTTAGTGTGATGGTCGATACATATTTTAATGCATTGTTAAAAAAGATGAGAATTTATTCCTTACCTCTCGAAGGACTAGCACCCTCCGAAGTGCACAGGGGGAAGAAAGCAAAAAGTAGTTTATATGTGTTCCTGTGTGAAATGTCTTTTAAGATGTGGGTTTGCTTCCAGTTCTTAATATAAAAATACACAGCACATCTGCACAGATGAAGATGAAAACTGGAGAGTGCCACTGGTACGCTAAACGTCTGCTTCATGAATGTCTGTATGAGTTCTGCCAGGACTCTTGGAGATCCTGCCTCATTCCATGGGATCATTTAATGCAGGTGTTAAAAGAACCAGGAGGCTTTACCCAGTCACACTGTGTTAACCCAAACACTGTGAATTTGGCATCAAAGGATGAAAATGCTAAAGTTTATTTTGCATTCAGGTTTCAGGCTTCTGACAGATCTTTGCCTTTTTGCATGTGCTTGCATTGCTGGTAACAATTGTAATTCAGTGCCTGGGGATCATTGAATCTGCAGCTTCCCACTTAAGTTTCCAAAGGTCTGAATTGCCCTCAGTTCTCTGCATAATGATCTTTGCACCTCCAGATTGCTGCTTTAGATGTCAGGTGATTTGTAATCTGTGTTGGGTCTCATGAATTTTGCTTTCTTCTTCTTTATGGAGACAGGCAACTGGCAGTGTGAAGAAGAACGCTGCAGTCTGGTGACCAGGGGACCCTCTTGCAAAGTGGAACATAGGAGCTTGAATCTTAACAGACAAAGGAGGCATTGAATCATAGGTGAGTGCTTTCACCTTGATGGTATTACATAGGAAAGGATTTCTGTTTTGTAACTCCAGTTGTTGAAGAAAAAAAAAGTATGTTCCTGCCCTCTTCATCTGAAGACTGGATGAAGTCATCTGCCACCAAGCAGTTATTCCAGGCCTTTGACCTCCAGTCAGCAGAAATACTCACCTTAAATCTCTGGAGGGGAGCCAGGTTTAAAACATGCTCCTGTAGTATTTCCTGATCACCAGATATGCTACACCTTTTTAGCATACAGGATTGCTTTTCAGAGGCTCTTAAGTCTCCTGAGATGTTAAATTGGATACAGGGATGCATGACGCAGGCTGTAACCTAGATACCTGAAAATTTTTCTGCTGAAGTGCCTTTTTTTGGAATCTCAAAGAAGCAATTTCATCTGGGTTTCTTTTGGGAGCTACGTGTTGGATAGATACAAATGTATAAGTGGAGGTAGTTCTTTATAACAAATACTTTATCTCTGGCTTAACTCATTTCTGTCTCCCATGAGTCTGCTTAAGAAGCATTTTGGTCACTTGCTTATTCTTTTGTTTGAAGTAGGACTTGCTTGGCCGTGGCTTTTCTTTTTACTTTTTTTAGGACCTTCCCATGTCAGTGAGTAAACTTCCAAATTCTTGATCAAGTAGCTGGCGTGTTAAGTAGAAGTATAGTTGCTTCATCTTTGTACAGGAGTTTTGAACAATAATGTCAGTTCTGTCAGTTTTTTACAGCATCTGCCTTCTCTTTCTTACAGTGCTTGATATTTTTGTTTCAAGTTGTTAAAAAGGCAACAACCTACGTATACCTTCATGTAGTGAGGATGAAATCCTTCTATTTCTTCCAGCTTGCATTATGCAAAGGTGAATGCAAAGAGGTCATGTAGGACCTGAATAGGGTCCTTTCTCAGAGCCTCACTGCGCTCCATTTCTCCCTGGGATTAGTTGGGCCTTTTTTTTTTTTTGACTTACAGATTTGTGATGAAATAAAAGAACAATGAATTCTGTAGCTGATACTTTTTCAAATTGCCTCTTAGCCCTCATGCGTTTAGTCTTCTGTCTTGATGGGTTGACACTCACTTTGCTGTTTCTTAGCTTCCATGTTTGTTTGTGGCTTTTGAGAGGTACTTGTTTAGCATTGCCATCAAATCGGTCATCTTGCAGTAGGGTGGTTTGTTTGCTTTCCTGTTCAGCTTCTTGTGTAAAGGTACCTGTGTTTTCTGAGTTATGAACTGATAACCTCAGTGCTAATTGTGAGGACTCTTTAATATTCAGTTTAGGCTTGCTTCTCATCCAAAGATCTATCATTTAGCATGTGGGTGCTGTTTTTTACTGTGATGCTTTGATCTCATAATTGTACTGTGAGGGTTTTAGCTGCTGTTTTCTAGGTGAGGCTTCCCACCCTCGGTTCTGCTTCTGCCTCCTCATCTCTTCTTCAGATTCCAGCTACTGCTTTCTCATCCAGAGAAAGCAGGGAGAAATCTGGGCACAGCAAGAGAGGCTGGAATTATTTTTGAGGTGGTTGGTGACTTCTGGAAGAAACTGAATGATTTAAAGGCTTGTTCAGGAATAAGAGATCCAAGAGGTCACTGGCAGGAAGATAGAAGGGTGCTGAGTATAATGCAACTTGGTTTTCTTTCTTTTCCTAACCTTGGTGTCTGCTGAGGAGGGAAGGCAGGATTTGCGGGGGGGCTCAGGGGAGGAGGCAGGACTTAACACCAAGGCACTCTTTGGTGAGGAGGGAGGAAAGCAGGAAGGAAACCTGGACTAGGTATTGCTTTCTTCCCCTCCACAGGGAAAATGCAGTAAGCAGAGCTGCTGACTTGAGCTTTCTCCTGTGCTCCCCCTCAGTGTCAGGGACTGCTGCTCTATAACTGCTTTAAGGAAACGGGAGGATTTCTTTGGTGTAAAGAAATCTTGTTTCTGAAATGTTTTCATTGGGAAGTTTGTATAGAGTTGAAATAGTCTAGTTCTGCTGGTGTCACCACACTGTGTATGCAGTACTGCTGCAACATAAATGGAGTGTTTTCATTACAGTTCTTACATCTTGTTTTCATGGCACTGAAGTTCCGCTGCAAGGACTTCTTTCTTTAAACTACTGCTTTCCAGGTACTAACAGATCTTACAGGGGTGCTCCTTTTTTTTCTAGCTCCACCACCTCTATGATCACTAGGCTTTTCTTTTTTAGTTCTTAATCGTGAGCTGGTTTATAGCAGCAGCTCTTTTGGTTTCAGACTGGTTTTCTACCTGCTTTTTAGGTTTGAGATGTACTTGGTGGGGTGGCAGCTCTCATCAAGCCTGCTGACCTGCTAGAGTGCTCCTTTCTTCAAGTACTGAGTCTGGTTGAAGAATGTAAAAGCAGTCTGATAACAGAAGAGCAGCAGTTTGGCAGGAGCTGCTGTAGCCTATCTAGGAATTTCTTTGCTGTGAAACTTAAACTACATGAATTTTGGATACACAGATTACATTTATGCTTTGCCAGAAAAGATGTATAGCCTATGTGAATTTCTTTCTTAGGCAATAATGAATCAAACGGACAAAACCCAACAGGAAGTCCCATCGTACCTTCATGATGAGCCGCCAGAAGGTATGTATTATTTTTTGTAATCTGATTTTTGTAAATTCACAGAAATTCATCAGAAGCTCAGTTTTCTCTTTTAAAAACGGATCTGCAAGCTGAATGCCTTAACTTTCAGTTAAGTAAAGTAAGCAAGCCAACCCTGGAATGGGATGGGCCTGTGTTACTGTTAATTTCATATCTGCATTATCCTGATTGCAGTAAGATCACTGAATCTAACTTGGTAAACAACCGTACTGATAAATTATTGAGAAGATGAGCTGATCCTGAAGGACATAATTTGCAGATTAGTTTCCAGAGATGTAAATTGGTCTACTGTTCGTTATGTGAGATGAAAAGAGCCTGGCTTTTCTTTTGGGCACCTTGCTGAGTTCATAGTGCTTTTTAAACAAGATGTGCTTAAAAATATATTGAACTTCATTTCTATTTTTGAGACTCTTTGCCATCATACAAGTAACTGTTGAAATAATCTCATGGTTTCATAAAAACAAACCCACTCACTCTTGACTTCACTGAATGGGTGACATCTTGGTCTCCTGAATGAAATGAATCTTAAACTGGATATTAGATCTGCAGAGGAAATGCAGTTGCTAATGAGCAGGATTCCTTTCCAATCTGTGGAGCAGCAGGACTATGAAGAGCCCTGTTTGCATAATGTGTCTGGAAGCATACTAGATCAAAAGCCATTCTTGGCACACAGGTTGTCTCTGTTCTGTCTTCTTTTGCTGTAAGACCAAATGTGTTGGATGTGTAGGTCGGTGAATCCTGCTTCCTCGTAGCTTGTTCCTCTTCAATATGTAATGGCCCTTTAAAGCTCTGTTACCTGGTTTGTTGCTTTTTTTTTTTTTATTTTCCTCAGCTTTTATATCTTGTATAACTGAACAATTTGCTTCAGTTAGTGGGTAATAACTGTTGTTCAAGTGTAGCAGAAGGGGTTGAAGCAAAATAGCTCACTCTATTCGGAACTATTAGGCAGGAAACACAAGTACAAGAAGATGACAGGAAAAGGAGAAACAGATTTTCCTGGCACAGTGGTTCTTAAGCTCTGCTGTCCTTGAACAGTATCATGGTCTGAGGACAAGTCTTTTCTGGGTAAGCTCTTACAGGGTTGTCAAGATCCCAGAAGCATTCCTGACAGTAAATGCTATGTTTGAAAAGTATGTCCTAATGTGTATCATCTTCAAGTCTGGTTTTTAAGGTACATTTTTTATGTTCTTTATGCTTCAAAGATTGAATTGTGGTTTATGCATGTTAAACCTCATGTATAGAAAGTGAACAGTGGTCTGACTGGTAAACTACAACTGATTCTTTTTTGGGGAAGGCAGTGAAATGAGTGAGCATTTTTTATCTTCCAAGAATATTCATGCGGTTCAGAGCATAATAGCAGAGTCTGAACATCACTAGGTAATGCAAGGTTTTGTTTAAAATTTGTGAGCAATTAAGGCTGATTTTCTTCTGCACGGTATCGTCTTTCAATATGACAAGAACCAGTTTGAATATGAAGACTAAATTAATAAAGTTGGTGTAGTTAGAGGGAGCAGAATGAAACACAACTCATCTTAATAGAAACTCCATCTTCGAGAAGGCTTTTTCCTTTTGATTTTGTTTCACATGCACTCTTGAAGCTTTATGAATGCAGCTAAAATGTTGGAATACCCTTGAAGATCCTGGTTTTAAATACACAAGGCCTTCATGTGCGATATACTTACATCATCATATGAAGATGGCCAGACATGGATGGAAGGCCATTCATGTTTGCAAGAAGATGGGCTCTTGGAACAGGCTGCCAAAAAAATCCTCAGAGGAAACGTTCTATTTCAAAACCAATTTGCAGTTTTTCATAAAGATACCACAGTTCCAGTTTGTCTAAATCCCACTCAGAGCTCAGTGCCTGAAGGTTTTAAAGCCATACCTAAATAGAAGCAACTTCTGGGTTCATGCTTTCTATGAGTAGTCCTACTCTAATGCTTTATATTTGCAACCTAAGTTCCAGCAAACTCTTTCGCTGAAGCTGGCTGCAAGGTAGCATGATCCAATCCCTGAACAAGGCACCAGTGTTGTTTTCTCCCTAAATTTAGGAATGATCTGGTTTACCTTCTTTTTCTTACTGGTTAGAAACAAGGAGAGCAGGAATGCATATCCTAGAATAGAAATCAACCAGCAGTGAAAACTTTGCAGCTGCAGGGCGTTTATTAGATCTCATGGACAGTGCAAACAGGAATGAAATGGGAATGTGTCAGCCACAGCCAGGAAGTTATTAAGATCCTAAGTCACAGTCAGTATTGACACTTGTGAAATGAAGTAGATGTTGTCCACCTGAAGTTATGTGAGAAGAAGCGCATCAAGATTACTTTTGCTTGTTTCTTTGCTGTTATTTTTCAGGTTAGTTCTAATATGTCTTTTCTTGCTAATATCACCTCTGATCCATTGAAATTGGCTCTTAAAATTCAGTGTGATAAAGCTGGATTCACCCTGGTGATAATGATCCAGTTAGGTGGAAGTGAAGCACTTCTGACTAAATTTTTTACAAGGTGTGGAAGTCTGGTGACAAGAATCCTCAAATGAATAATACCTGGACACTGGATTTTATACCAGGCTCTATATACTCTTCTCCGAGTGTTATTCCTTAAAGGCTTTCTGTATGTAAATAGAAATTCTGACTGTTTGCATTGGCAATGTGCTTTTGCTGGTGATGTCCAGATTGAGAGCTGCTGGCCTAGAGTGAACCAGCAAGGGTATTACTTAGCTTTAGGTAAAAGACTGTCATTTATATTTCTAGTTTCCATGACCCTTTCTGTTATGAACATAAGTTTCTTTAATAAGAGAAATTAGTGTAACCTGGAAGCATTTTTAATACTTTCTGCTCCCTTGAGCTGCACTGTTCCTCTGGATACTTTTTTTTTGGACAAATTTGTAGGAATTTCTCTCACTTTGTGTGAATTATTCCAGGCATGCACATAGGAACCACACTTTTAATGAATTCCAAGTCCTGGATCAGACCTGGCATCATCAGAAACTCACTGGAGGTGCCTGAAAAGTTGTTCACCCTTGTAGGAAGAAGGTTGTTCATCTTGTAGTAGATGAGTGCTGGGAGGTGACTCTTGGAAACTGTTTTCCAAATGCAAATTGTTTGCAGTGAGGGTACTGGAGACTGAGACCGTTGTGCTGGGTTTCTTAAGGCACATCACAGTGCAGAGTGAATGCGGTGACAGAGGTGGGATAGAGGTCTCTGATGGATCTAGATCTTGAGGTTTTTTTTCCCCATGCACCTGTAGACTTGTCCTCTTCCAAGCATGGTCTTTCTGCTGCTGACTCCCTCACGTCTCCCTTTCAAGTTTTATTTCTTCCCTGCCTATACCCACTATGGTTCCACTTGCTGTTTTCTTGGTTCTCCCTGTTTTTTTCCCATGAGAAAGGGAAATGTATGTGTTAAATCCCATATATTATCTACAGGTAGCTAGAAAATACAAAATACTATGGAACTCTTGCCCTGCATTTATTAACTGTCTCTTGCCGTGTTTCACCCTGAAACTTTTTTAAAGAAGGGTTTGGGGTTGGAGAGGAATTGACAAGACAGAAGCTGAAAAATACTGACCTGTCCAACGCTGTTGTGAAGAGCAGAGGTTTCCTAAGGTTCACACTGATAACACTTTGCAGAGAAATGTGTCAGGGTGATTGGTTGCTAGGTGCAGTAGATGATATTTTCTTGTGTGTTTAAATACATTAACATAACTGTTTCACCTTCCTATTTTGTCTTTGATGAGTAGATGATGCTTATGCAGTAGCGGGGTATGGGGTTGCTGTCTTAATTTCCTTTAGAGGCAAGGTACAAATGTCTCTTTAGCATTTGGAAGCCTACGTTTAGAAATATGAAGTAATTACCCAACTATTGGAAGGCTAAATGCCTAATTCTGGGAGTCTTTCTTATTACTCTAATACTTTTTATTATTTTGAGGCTTTGTAATTGTACCATATAGCAATCTATACAGCAAGAGACTGTGCAAAATGCAGGTTAAACATAACATTAAAAAGAACATATTTATGTGGTCAACAGCATGCAGAAGTCCTATGGTTTGTGATTTGGTTTTGTGCATCATAATGGGACTTCTGTTGGGAGCCTTTAACTCCTCATAATGCTAATGCCTTTGGGGACCACTTTTGGTATTTTGTAGGATCACAGACTGGTTTGGGTTGGGAAGGATCTTAAAGCTTCATCCAGTTCAAAACCCCCTGCCATAGGTAGGGACACCTTCCGCTAGACCAGATTCCTCAAAGCCCTGTCCACCCTGGCCTTGAACACTGACAGGGATAGGGCAGACACATTACCATGTATTATTTAGTATTACATTATTTTTATTATTATACATTATTATGTATTTATTATTGGGAAATAAACCCTTTCTTTGTTAGATTTCCATAATACCATTTAAAGAGCTTATTTGGCCATTGAACTTGACCCTCCCTGCTCCACATTACAGAAAAGGCCTTCCTGGAAGAAAATTAAATGTTTAAATCCTAGCTCTGTGATTGATTTCATTGTTGCTTCCTCCCTCAGGTTCAGTAAAAGACCATCCGCAGCAGCAGCCTGGCATGCTTTCTCGTGTGACTGGTGGCCTCTTCAGCGTCACAAAGGGAGCTGTTGGTGCCACGATTGGGGGTGTTGCTTGGATTGGAGGGAAGAGCTTGGAAATTACCAAAACAGCAGTTACATCTGTGCCTTCGGTGGGAGTGGGGCTAGTCAAAGGAAGTGTTTCTGCTGTAGCTGGAGGTGTTACAGCTGTAGGATCTGCTGTTGCAAGTAAAGTGCCTTTAACGGGAAAGAAAAAGGATAAGTCTGACTAAACCCAAAACTGAGACATATTTGATTCTCCAGAATATTACAGCAGTGGCATTAAAATCTGCTCAGATTTGGACCATGAGAACCATGTGTCTTAGACACTTTACCTTCTAAAGAGTTGTGCAAGTAACTATTTCATCTGAAAAGGACGGAAGAAGCTTGGCTAGCACGGCGTATGAAGATTCATTAGAGCCTAGATTGAAGCTTTGTATCTGGTGAAATGTTACACTTGATAACTATAGAAGTAAGTGTATCTGAAGGGATAAATACATATTTGAATATTCATTTACTGTAAGTCTTTTGCGGTTTTGGACTAAAATGTGAACACAAACTTGGTAATCTCTGCTGTACCATCAACGTGATGAGATACGATTTACTGTTCTCAGTGGTTTCCACGTCCTCCTGCTAAGGATCCTTCAGCTGTGTAATGGCATTGTTGGATGTGCCTGAATAGTTTGGGTTATGAAACTGTATTTGCAGGCAGCCTATAAACTCCCAGTGTCTGTTCTGCCCATGCAAACTGGAGCAGATAGAACTGGTGTGATGCAGAAACTGGAAGTCAAGAGTGGAGATAGAAGCGAGAAGGTTTGACAGCATGGTAGAAGGGATCATAAAGAATAAACTAACAATGCCTTATTAGGGAAAAATATCTTTTTTACTAGGTGAAGCTGTCTAAAGAATTGTCCAGTTATTTCAGTGCAGTTCACAGAATGAGCTTTAGACTCGCTTTATGAATCCTGGTAACTGAAACCTTTTCCATTTTTACTGAAACAAGATTGCTCCATCTCAGGTGTATTTCCTGGCAAGTGAAAACTTGCTTCTAATAAACTTCTTCTAAACACTAGAAAAAATGGTTTAATGGAAACTGGGCTGATGTTTGTGGTCATCCGGCACAACTGTCTGACTTGAAATGCCTTTGTGTAGTTGGAAACCACTGAAGAACTGGCAAAGCTGTTGTCTCAACTCCATGATACACCAGGTTAAGTTTCTGTTAAAGCAACTGCAAAGATTTTTTTACTACATCTTTCTCTCACTTTTTGCATTTTGAAGTTTGAGTCAAATGCAATATTCTTATTTAAAATAAACCAAAAAAAAAGTAGATGAGGCCTTAAAAGAAAATAAAGGAACATCATCCAAGTAATTTGTATACTGACAGATTCCAAATGCTGACACATCTCCAGTGGGAACATCTGTAGATCCTCTGCAGTGTGAGGGGAAAATGCACTTGTAACAACGCAGCTTGAGGCTGCCTTAAAACAGAAGCTGTTGGTGATCTTTTTGTGTACTGACTTTGCAGATAAGTAATCTCTTCAGAAGCCCACAGAAGGTGGCTGTGAATATTGTGTATGCAGTGTTTTCTACAAACTTGTGTTCCTGCACAGAACTTCTAAGCACATAAGCTTCCTTTTTCAGTGGCTGTGGTTGTACAAGGCTATGCAGGGAGACTTTTTAGGTATTAAAGAACAATCAAAACATATCCCTTATCTAAAGCTTAGTCCTATTTTCACAGGTGTTGAAAGTGTACTGTGTGTAAGTTATGGTACAGTAGTCACCTAGCCTTTCTGAGCCATTGGTACTTTAAGTACAGAGCAACTTTATCTGGTATCAGTAATTGTATGTTGTTAGTAAAATATTTGTGTGAGGATTTGGGGTGGTGGGGAAAGCAAAAGCCCAATAAATGGCTTTATCTACTCCTTTTGTCAGATGCACCAGCTGCTCAGCTCCAACCTGCTGCAAGGGTGTGGTAAGTTTATGCAAAAAATTGGAGACTTTAATAGTCAAAGCTAATTACACAGGATACAGTGCAGTTCAAGGATCCCAGGTAGCTCTAGCAATGAGCTACCTTGAGTATCAGAGGCAATGTGGCTGCAGCAAATAACGTGGTCTGCTGCTGTGCAGTTCCCAATGTAGACATATCCCCCAAGTGCTACCGCTGAACCCTTGGAGTAACCTGGTTGGAGCACAGTTATATTTGTGATACTCAACCAAACCCTTCTTAATCATTGGCTGAAAACAAATGAACTGCTCATACCCCTTTTTTTAAGACATTCTCTAATTTTTATACTACAAAACTTGCTGCAAAACAAGTATGCTCTGAGATAAGCAACGTGGTATCTGTAACAAGCTGCCAAAACACTTCATGTTTTCTCAAAGTATCCTGTAGTTATTACCTCTGAATCTTGTAACTGAAACACTTTAACATGGCATATGGTTTTTAGTTTTCAAAAAAAGCCTTGTCCTGTAATACTGCATATTTTCCATTCACTTCTGAAACTTGTTTTATGTTAAAAATTTGTTCCGATTCTTTCCCGACACTTGTGAAACATTAAATTGTTGCTGTTTCAGACACTTGAAAGCTTCCTTACTTTATGTGTGGAGAAAGGCATACTTAGGTATAAATCTTCCATGGAAGTTGTAAATGCTCTGTCCCTGGCGGTGTTCAAGGCCGGGTTGGACACAGCCTTGGGTGGCATGGTTTAGTGGGAGGTGTCCCTGCCCAGAGCAGGGGGGTTGGAACTAGATGATCTTGAGGTCCTTTCCAACCCTAACTATTCTATGATCACAGCCCAGTGTGTCTTTTAGCTGTATCTAAATCATGCCAACCAGCTATTAACAAAAAATAACTTCACTGTGTAGGCGGTGCATAGACACAACACAAAATCCCTTTTTTCCCCTGGGAGCTGAGGCTTGAGGATACCCATATTTAAGACTAATGAGTTGAATGGAACGTGGAACTGATATTTTCAGGGGAAGTGCGCTGGTTGTATCTTGGGGTTGTGATTGTGATGGTTTTATTTTACTCTCATTTTCCCAGTCCCCATTTCAAAAGGGGAAATGTTCATGAAGACTTACTTGTATGCCTGACTGTTCACCATGGAATGGAAGATTGGGCTTTTCTATGCCAGGCTTAAACAGTTCAGGCTGTTTCACTTCACTGTACGTAACAGAAAGAGATGAGGAAGCAGATTTCAGCAATACAGTGTTTTGGTAACAGGGAGCTTCCCTGAGTTTTTATTATAAATGAATCCTGGAAAGAAGACAGAAACAGGCGCCAGGCAAAGTGTTATGAAGGACTGAATGAATTTCAGTCTGTGGATGGAGAGGAGTCTTTCTGCTTACGCTTTTGTTTTGAAAGGGGAGGAGAATTGAAACATTCAGAATGGAAGGTGAGTTGGTGGTAACTCAGGCTGTGATTTAATGATGGAAATATGTCCTTCCTGTTTTATCTGTTGCCACTGGAAATAAAATACTTTAAATGATGGGAATAAGCTGATACCTGCAGAAATGCTGAAACTTAACTTTTCAGGGAAAACACTCTTCTACATTTTGGTTTCCTTGTCATCCTAACCCCCCAATCAATTGTGGCTCAGCATTAGATTGTGTTACGAGTAGCTTCAGATAGCTGAAATGCCCCCTTGTGTTTGAGGGGAAGGATGTTTTTGAATTCAAGTAATAACTGTGGTCTGCCTAACAGCTGAGCACTGAAAGACAGAAAGCGCCAAAGGCAGGTTCCTGTGGATTTTTAATATACTTATCTGCCCAGTTAACTCTTAAAACCCAATAATGGGGTTTGAAGAGTCAGCAAAGATGTGGCTTAGTAATACAGCCTGACTTTTATTGTGCTGGTGATACATGCTCCTTCCTGGAACTCTTGCTGCTATCTTATGTGCTCCAAGGGCAGTGTTTACCCCTACAAACTGCTGTCATGTCTGCACTTGCCTGCATGGTGGTGAGTTTAAGACTCAGCTGTTGAGATCTTGGCACTGCTCTAACCAGATGTTTCTAGCCCTTTCCAAGCTCCCGGCAGATAATACGGCAGGCTATATAAAATGGTCGTCTTGCAGCCCACCCTCTAAACAAGTAATTTAATACCAGCATTCCTCAGCAGTTTAAAACTTCTCTTTAAGAAATGGAACCCTGGACTTGCTGCCAAAATATGCTTGAAGAATGGCCTGGAGTGAGGGGAGATGAGTAACTTTTTTCTCCTGCTGGCACAAGGGAATGGGTATGGCATAGTCACTTAGGAAAGGCTTTCTGAGAAATAAATCGCTGATGGTCCTAATTCTATTGAGATGATGGTCACTGATGATAGTATTTTATATTACCATCCACAGCCTGTAAATGAAAATAAATAGGATCTCTGGAGAACTTAAACTATGTCAGATAGTTACTATTTTGAAAGGCAGCACTTGTCAACAATTACCCTAGGGTGTTATCTGAGAAGCAGTGCCACCCATATATTTAGAAACTATGGCAGCTGTTTGCAAGTCTGGTAGTCATTTTTAATCACCAGTGGTTTACAGACTAGAGTTTTGTTACACCTGATGAAAAGCATGACTTCTTCCTTTCTCCTACAATCATCTCAGACTCACTTGGATCTGTCACTAACCTTTTCTCTCCCAGAGTCTTGCTAGAAAAGGCGAAATTAAGAACTAGATGATAGCAATAAATGTATTTCCTCCTGCCCCAAACCTTTTGCAAAAGGAGTAAATTTTGAAGTCTCAGAAATGTAATGGAGGTTGTTTTGTAGTTTCTTTACTGCAGCAAGACAGAATGGAACTCCAAGAGAGTCTCCAAGCGTCAGTGAACCACTGGGTTGATGAAAACTGTTGGAAAAATAATCCTCCATTTCTCTTTCGCAGAGAAAGATTGTGCTAATCACTGCCACAGTCTGGACCAAATCAATCCAAACCAATTAATGCCCTGTTAGGTAAGGAAATGTAACAAAAAAAAACAAAAGCCCCAAACTTGTGAGGTATTGCTTGTGGTAAAAAAAAAAAATAAAAAGCAACCTTTATCATAACCAGGTTCTGTGACATTATTTGAAAGCATTAGAAAGGTACGATTGTATAATGAAGTTATGCCTAAGACCTGCTCCAGGACAAAGTAGAGTCTAGGCCTACAATCTGCTTTTGATTACTTTTGTTTCAGCTCTTCTCAAAGAACCACCAGCTTTTTCTCTTTGACAATTTTCCTTTGCATAATTCAAAGTATGATATTCAAATTAATCTTCAACGTGTATAGGAGCAACAGGATTAAAAATAGGTCTCTCCTTCTTTGATTGTATCTTACCATAACTGGCTTCAAAATCTTTCTTAGTACCATTCAAGCTTTCTAGAGTTCCACTCTTGATATCATATCCCAAAGCAGAGAGTTTTTTAATTCGGTACTGGACAATTTGCGTTGTCAACTCCAGCACCATTGGTGTCTCTTTAATCTGTGCTACAGAAATTCCTTCCTTCAGAAGTCCTTCAAGTCTTTCTTCCAAAATGGGAACAGAATAGTAGAGAAGGGCTGGGCACTTCAGCACGAGCTCTTTTAATTCTTGATCACTGCACTTAAAGACTCTTTTGGAAAAAAGCATACTCTCCTGCATAGTAGAAGTAGTGAGCTGAAAAATGAAACCTTTAAGTTTGGACAGCAGCTGCAGAACTTCATGGTCAGTGAAATCATTCTTCTGGAGAAATTCCAAATTCTCCTGGATTGCAGTGGAGGCATTTAATAAAATAAATGGATTCTGGCTCAATAGCTTCAGTATCCAGATCTTCATATTTGCATCAGATCCTCCTAAACTTAAATAATTTCTTTGTAATGTCTCTATAATGTCTTTGTTTTTCTCAACAGGATTATAGAAAATATTGGGTGCGCTTGTCAAGAACCTGGTGATTATGTTGTTCTTAAGTCCCAACTCTTGAAAAAACAGTATATTTGCCTTCTGGTTCTCATGATACTCGGTAGTAAAAAAAGACTCTGGAAACTGCTCTATTAATTTAATCAACTGTTTTTCATTCTGGCATACTAATTGCCACAAAGCTCTTTGAGAGTTTATCTCTGCAGGGGTATGGAGAACTGCCTCTGGGCAGCGTTCTAAAATGTTGGCTACAGCAGCCTCATCTGCTCCCATTTCCTGTAAAATACCAGCAATTTCTTGAACATAGGCCACATCCTGGAGAAGGACCCATTCCTTTAGTCTGCGTATTTTCTTAATGTCAACGGACAATCTGTAGAAACTCTCGATGGTTTTTTTATTCTCCTCTCTGGATTTTGTGTCAGTTGTGTAAGTGGAGCGGATTAGGAAGCTTCTGTTGGCTGCTTCAGTCCCTACTGGTGAAAAATTCAATCCCTGGTTACAGTGCGGAGGTCTTGCCAACAAAAATGTAAATGTACCTTTTGCACCTTGAGTGACTCCCCTCAGCATCGTGGAGTTGAGCCTGATGGAGAGAGAATTGGAAGAAAACATGTTTAAGGCACAAGTTAATACTCAGAGATGCTAACACTTAGACTGAGCTGGCATAAGAAATGACTCTTAATAGTGGTTTTGCTATTAGCACAAAATTCAGCTTTCACGCAATAGCAGGAGGGTGAACTAATTTCTGAAAGCTTAATGTTCTCAGAAATGCCTCACTGGAACAGTAATGTGTGGATGTAACAGACCTCATGTGGGGGCAGTGCTCTGCCTATATAAAAGCTTGCAGTCATACAAGAACCGAACTACCAGCTGCTTCCTGCAGCTAACATTGTTATTGCATTACAGCTCGCTCATACTACACTAGAAACATGTTTCATGCAATTCTATCTGACAGTAATTCTCCTAAATGAATTTAAAACAAGAAAAAAAGGTAGTTTATCTTAGTCGTTCTGAATGTATTTGCTTAACTTCTCAGGAATTGTTCAGAGCTTGACTTGTTCTTTTGGGTGTCAGAGATCCCCCAGTGCTCCTTCAGAAGCAGTTCATAGCCTAACTGCATTTTGAAATCATTCTTGTTATAATTAAAGGAAAAAAGAAAATTACTGAAGCCTTTATGGATGCATTTTTCACTTGCTAAGCCAGCACCAGAACTGGGTTCTGCAGAAGCACACCGGTATTCTGGGGGAGAAAGTAAGTATGCTGTGACATCTTCAGGCCTTTGCTTGTCTCTTCCAGTACCCACTTTGCTCCAGCTGTGCTTTGCACTGACGCCTTATTTCTGCCTCCAGGTCCTTCTATCATTCCCAGCCACCCTCAGCAGGGTAAGAGTGCTTACAAAATAGATGCATAGCTGTGCTGGGGTCTGCACAGCAACCACAAGGTAATTGTGGGTAACCCTGTGTCCCACCTCCGCTCAAGCTGACTGCCAGGTGTCACCACCTGCTCTGCAGCGGCCAAAGGAGCCACAGCAGTCAAACAAAGCTATCATCAACTGTATCTTTAACTTCCTACATGGTGTTTTCATAACCACCTTTTGGAAGCAGAAAACGTGAAAGACAGAACTGCTGGTCTGTGAAATGCTTACACAAATTGCTGCTGCGGGTGACATGCTTAAGACTGCTGAAACTGAAAATGGGGGGAAAATTACAATTTGTGCATTTGACCGTTCTATTTATAGGGTTACCTTCACCTCTCCTAAAGTGTAGCATGCTTCAAGAAGTACCTATGTGACCATTAAGTTGGGATTTTATTTTAGCACACTGTTATGATCATGCAGTCAAATCTCCTACATAACAGACCAAGAAGCCTGTTGCAGAAACAGCTGTTTCACCCTTAGAATCTTCTTTATAGCCTATCTTTAAGAAAATACATAGCTTGTTTGTAGGATTTAAGTGATAAAGCCTCTGTCTAGTTCCCAGGTAAGGTTAAATATTTTCCAGGGGTAAAATACTTATCTCGAGAGAGAACTATGTTTGCTTTTAAGTTGATGTTTCTTGGCTTCTAAAAGCTGGGCTCTTGTTACATTATTACATCACAAACTAGGACAGAAGAATCATTTCGTATATACAAACTTACGTTATTAACAGAAATGGCTTATCTGTAACTTGGTTTTTAATGTTACTTCAAACCTTTGAGGCAAAATCTGATTGTCTAATGCAACTGCTTGAGTCATAAGCCCACGGCTAATGATTTTATCTTCATGAAATCTGCGATTGAGGAGTGCTGCCCAGCAAAGCTCCACCACAGAACAGTTTTTCACAGTAATGCTGAGAGCATTCTAAGTGTGGGCAAGTCACAGCCTTTTCATGTGCTGACCTTTCCAGGTCCTGAAAAAGCAACTGTTTTCATGGCGACTGCAAACTAAAGCCTCTCCTGCAACCGCAGTGACACAACTGCCTGTGTCCAAGTATTCTGAGGCATTCTATATTGAATTTCGTGGCTCCAAGCAGAGTAAGTAAATCTCTGGAGGATCAGGGCTTTCTGCACTAATGCTTTAGCTCAGCTGTAATAAAGTATTGTTAAAATGGTTTGGGATGTCAAATGGCACTTCCAAAATACAAAACAGAAAAATAACCGTGGCTTTTGCTTCAGTGCGTAACCATGCTGTTACACAAAACTGTCTTGTGAGTAATGCAGTCACTTAAAATACAGTCATTTATCTGTTATAGAACTTTAAAAAAAATCCTCATGTAGTAAATTGTGCTCTTCCAAGATCTTAAATGGAAACAATTGTTATGTTTGACTGACATCATAGTCAATTTTTAGTGCTGTTTATGAGAATCACCCATGCACAAACACAAAATACTATAAAAGAAAGGTATTTGCTAAACTGCATTTGACTGGGGTACTCAGGAGCCCTTGTAAAGCACAGAACAGAATATAACATGCAAAATGAGATGAATGGATTTTAATGTCATGGTGTTCTACAGAAACTGAGAAGATTATTACGAGATGTGATGTGGTGTATTTCAGAGTCCATAGATGACATTTCCAGGGTATGTAACCTATTCCAGAAGTTAAGAGGTTTTTTTAAAGCACAAGCTGAACTACTGCCCTAATATGCAGGACCCCACTGTAACTTTTTACATACTTATATCGCTGTGGGGATTGTAAAACAATTGATGGACTAAGTAAAAAAGACAGCTTAGAC
The DNA here is from genome assembly GCA_032466535.1 of Forpus xanthops. NCBI lineage: Eukaryota > Metazoa > Chordata > Aves > Psittaciformes > Psittacidae > Forpus > Forpus xanthops. The sequence continues at coordinate 1,834 of JASSUY010019117.1, read as the reverse complement.
AGCAGTTTGCTCTTGCTGCCAGCAGCACCCTCTTATCAGCATGTGTCCTAACAGCAGTAAGGAAGTGAAACAGTATCTACCTTCACAGGAAGTTACCTGTGATCCTACTTGCTAGCACACTTGCAGTGACCTGGATCTACAGAGTAATGGGGCATTGTAAGTTTCACTATTTACTGAGGCTCCTATGTGTATCTTCTATAGCAAATGGGTAGTAAGGTCAATCGTTTATCCATCCTTCATTTCATTCAGAGATTTTGAATTGAAGACTCAAATCTCACTTTCTGAAAACCAGCAAACCAACCTCTTGCCCGACAATCTTTCACTAAAGAGAACACCAGTATGACTACTATATGCTGGTCACCACCATTCTCATTACAGCAGACTTGCTAGGTCTTAGTGGGCTGTAGAGAATTAAATGAAACTACTCGATTAAACTTTGCCTTAACTGGGAAAAAATAGGCATCTACCTAGCAACAAAGCTAGGACCTGAGTAGCTTGTGAAGAAGTGTAGAGCAGTAACAGGTAGCACTTTTGTAGACTGACGCATAGCAGAGTAAGCATTTGCACTTCTGCACTTACAGACAAAAAAAAAGGAACCCCTGCTTTGTATCAAGAGAGGACATGAGATAAAGGATTATGAAAGTATGCTAGACCAACAAAGCCTTCTAGAAAAAAAAAAAAAAAAAAGAAGAGCAACCTTTAATAATCCAAACTGAAAGGGACCTCAAGACCTCACAGCAGGGTCTGCTATAAGGTAAGACCATGATGCTTTGTCCAGTCAGGTCTTGGAAACCCTCCATTGGTTGCCTGTTCTACAGGGAAAACAACGGCCTGGCCGAGGCTGGGCCGATGTGGAGGATCCCGGCCGGCACAGCCTCTCTCCTCCCTCTGGACCCCGTCTCGGGGAGGAGGGGCAGGAGGTGGCCGTCGTCCTGCAGCCAGCCCTGGAGCGGAGGGTTGAAGGCCCCTTCCCACAGCGGCCTAGCTCCTCGCTATCACAGCTGGTTTCTGCCGTCACTGCCTGGCTCACCCGGCTGCAACGTCACCCGCGACCTACGACGACTGGCGCCTAAGGGCTCCCTTCCCAACCTCGCACCATTTAAATCACACGCAACCCCTCCTTCCGCATCTCGCATCGCTTATCTTCTGGCCGTCACATCAGTGACACTGTCGTCAAAGCACAGGAGGCCGAGCAGCACGTCAGCTGCGGAGATCCGCGCCAAAGGCTACCCTCACGGGCCACAGCTGCGGCACCCCGCGTCCCCGACCGGTCCGAACAGGTCAAAGCCGGCTAGGACCGGCCCCGCGCCCCCACGCCGCGCCTGACCTGCCTCGCCGCGCTGCGCTGGACCCTACCAACGGTGCCGCCCGGGCGGGGGGTATGGGAGAACGCGACGGGGGGATGTACCATGCGGCGACGGGGAGGGGTGTGTGGAGGTGAAGTGCAGTTGCTGGGTTTGAGGCAAAAGAGGCGTTTGCCGCCCTGCGGATGCGAGTGGAGTGTGCTGCAGGTCCTGCTTTGCTGCGAGACATTTAATAAACTGCGGTAAACAGGCTTGCACGGTCTTTTCGTGATGCAAAAGTCACCTGAGTTTCTTCTGCTTGTTAAACTTTGTTAAGAGTCGTAGAATGGGGTGGGTTGGAAGGGACCTTAAAGGTCATCCAGTTCCATCCCCCTGCCACAGGCAGGGATGCCTTCCACTAGACCAGGTTGCTCCAAGACCTGTCCAACCTGGCCTTGAACACTGCCAGTGATGGGGCAGTGTTATAAACGCCAATTTTGTTACAAAAAAAAAAAAAAAAATAAAAAACAACGCCAGTTTTTTTATTTTGC
>JASSUY010019116.1:2700-23634 GCA_032466535.1 Forpus xanthops | reverse complement strand
AAAGTCCTTGGCCAGCCTAAACATTCTAAGCCATAACTATAAACACTGGTGTTATCAGCACCATTCCCAAGCCAAAACACAGTGCTATACCAGCTACTACTTAAAGGGGAAAGATGACTGCTGCTGCTGAACCCATGACATAATGCTTGTTCCAAAGAAACCATTTTTGAGTTAATACAGGATAATCAAGTATGTATCTTGGAAGAAGATACCTAAAGAGAGGCAGACATTCCTCTAGGTGTCTGACTGATCTTCCAAGATGGATCCAGTTGTGGCTCCTAGTTAAGTAGCCAATTTCGTATCTGATCTAGCATAAATGGAGTTTCCCATATGCAAAGTGAAGGCAACAATGTTTCTCTGGTTCATAGAGGCAGGGACTTTAGGTGCCTTAGAACACACATCACAGTTTTAAGGGTATTATAAACCAGAGGGATATTAGTCCCTTGCACTTCGTAAATTAATTCATAGGTAGGAATAGCCTCAACTAAACTGAGCAATAAAGATGACTATTAGAATCAAACCAGATACATCCATTTAGGTTTTTTTTTCTTATCATTTTTTTAAAATTGTTGCTTTTCCTGGAGTTATTTATGTGAGGTGACTGAGAATTGAGGGCGATAGCATTTGTACAGATGTGCAAAATAATAAATTAGTCATGATTGAAACCACCTATGGATACACGAAATTATTGGCCATCAGTGGTTGCCTGACCTGCATCAATCAAAATGTCGAACAATGTATAGGTAGGCAGCAGGGATGCACGCTAGAAAGAAGGAATGCATAAATCTCTGATGCTGCTCCATGCTGCTTTAGGTAATTGCGACATAGTATGCCTTACAGTACTTTACATGTCACCAAAAATTGATTAAAAGCAGCACCAACTCATTGATTATTTGTTCTTAAAATAGATATCCTATTAGCTACTAAACAACATATCTTGACATTCTATTAAAAATAGTTTGGAATAAATAAATGCTTTATGACAGACTTTCTGCTATAAGTTCTTATCATTGAATAGTTCCATAGAATTTAAACACAAATTATTCAATAAAGAATTTTTAACAAACCTAAAAAATTAAGGTAAAAGTAACAACCCTATTCCAAAATTGTAAAGAATGGTTCAAAAACTCAATTTAAATGGCCTTTGGTTTGTTCGTTTGTTTGTTTTCCCTGTAAACGCATTCTGTAAATTATTCTTGTAATACTCTATTACCATTTCTAACACTATGTTGGTTTAATCTATATTATATTCTTCAAGGCTTTTCCCTACATGAGAGTTATTAGCAGGAAATATTAGTGTTTCTAGGTCCTCAAAGATAGCTTTCTACCTTCACCAAAAAGAATACTGAAAACACACAACATAGTGCAAATTTAACTATTTCTTGGTTGTCTTTATTTGAAAATCAAATTACGGTTTCCAGAGATCAAATGAAGTACAGCTTTTTCCCAGCCATTCCTTCCCTCTGTAGTATTACTAGCTGAATTTGTTTCTATCTGCTCTGTAAAGAGCAAACTTTCACAAAGTTTTTTCATCTATAGTTAATGGCATATAGAATATTAAACTTGTGCATTTTCAAAGCTGTTTTTCTTTCAGAGATTATGGAAGTCAATAGAAAATTTTCCATTTAATTCAGTGAAACAGGGCTTAAATTCCTTACCCTGTCAGGTACCATCCCTGCCATGTACTAGAATGAATTTTTGTAGAAAGGAGGGAACATTCATATTTATGAGGTTCTTCATTTGATTTAATCAGGAATAAGGGAGTTAAACTATAGGAGATCCATGGGAATTTTTGAGATGTGAAAGGAGAATACCAGTAAAATTTTTATTGTCCTCACTTTTATAGGTGCGTACCTTCTTGAATTTAGAAATCTGACTTCATTGGATTAATCTCCCTCTAAGATGATTTTTTTTTTAATTTTCCAGTTGTTGTGGTTTAAGTCCAGCCAGCAACTAAGTACCATGCATCTGCTAACTCAGTCCCCACTCCCTGCTCCTACGAACAAGACAATAGGAAAAAGCTAAAACCTGTGGGTTAAGAACAGTTTAATAACTGAAATACAGTAGAATATAATAATAATAACAATAATAATAATTTTAATGAAAAGGGAGATAACAGAGATAGGAGAATAAAATCCAAGAAAAAAGAAGTGATGCAGAGTATAATTGCTTACCACCCACTTACCAATGCCAAACCTATCCCCACACAGCTACTCCCTGGAGAGGAGATGCAATTTATATGTTCTCATATTTTGTCTTTTCAACGTCAAGCTGTATACTGACCTTGCTAAGAAAGTTTTCCTTTACAAGACTTCTCGAAGTTTCACCTGCTTAGCTAATGATAATATGCATCTTCCCACATCTTCTGCCATCCACACTTTCATTGTAACTCTTTTGACTTTCTGACTTGAGGTGACTACCCATTTCTTTCCATGTTGTTGTCTCATTATTTATGCATCATTATAAATAATCATCTAAACCAGCATAGAAATTTGAACTTAGCTTAAGGCCAAGATAATGCCTTCATCCATCTGAACTGTCTATCTTCATAGATGCCTCTGTTCAACTGGTTCACCCTTATTTCATTTGTTTTCTTCAGTTGCTCATCCATGTACAAAAATGCTTAATCTGAATATATGAGTGGAAGTCTTCCCCTACTGCAAGCAGTAGTCATGTCTAGCTGAATAGTCAACCAAACTCTCCTTAAATTCTGTAAAGAAATCCCATATGGCGTAAAGGACTGGGCCTACATGAAACTTCATCTCATGATATCATGATGACATGCATTTTTGCGTAAAGTTTAGGGGTTAGAAATGCCAAGAAATAAAGGCACAGCATCTGGATATAGCTCTATCTGAAAGAAACCAGATGAAAATTATTTGCTGAACATCTTCAAAAAAAAAACAATGCAACCACATTACAGTCAGAAATTCAAGAGTCATTAGTCAACATGGAAGAAAGGAGGACTTAGCTTTACCTCTAGAGTTAGGTAGGACATTATCTGGGAATGGTGTGCATGAGTGGACTTTGCATCCACATTCACTAGATTGTTCATGCAATTTTTTGTTAAACTGCCACTGTCTAGAAATGGGATGTGAAGTATCCCCTAGAAGAACCAACATGAAGAAAACAAAAGTTATAACAAACAAGCTGTGTAAAAGAATTAGGAGAGCATCATAGAGCTGTCTAGATACAGCTCACTGATGCAGTTGGAATAACTGTATTAAAGAAGAAAAGAAGAAAACTGTCTTAATAGATTTTATTCTGCTTATACAGGATAATGGGATAAATTAAAAAAGTGTGACCAGAAATAAGAGTTCTGGCATATTTGTGTATCAGAAGCAAGCTCTAATATGATATTCTCTGTCAGCCAAATTACAATGCACTTCTGTTATTTTCTTTTTATTAGGGAGAGGAGATCTGCAATGGAAATGTGGGGGTGGCAGATGATAATGCAGAAGACTCTTAACCTTGAAACTTTCCTGAATAATTTGCTTTTCACTCTTGGCTGCTCAACATTAGTGCAGTACAATTATGAAGATGCAAACATCACAAGGGCACATGGCACACAACCTGTCACAATGAGTTAAACTTGAGTACTCGATTCCCTGAGCAGCCATGGAGAGAGAATGAGCCACCTCATCAGGAATTCAACTGTATCAGTTTAGGGGGAGGTGAGGATGAGAGAAGTTGATCCATCAAGCTCAGACATAACCCTAACCAACCTTCTGTTTTCTCCTTTCATTCAAGCAGTTGTAGAGGCAGATCATAAATGGACCTGTCAACTCCACAGTCAGGTGACCTCTGTTGAGAAAACCAGGGAAAGTCTTCAACCTGTACCTAAACACCCCTGAAATTTTTTTTTTTTTTTTTCCAGTGCAGATGCTGCAATTTGCTTGTTTTCAGTGGCAATCAGCCACACAAAGAAGCAAACTGGATGGAGAATGAAGCATTTATTATTTTTTTTCACACCATTAGCAAATTTGAGTTGAGGCACACTGCAAGTTTGATGGACCACTAAGCTGTGTGCATTCAGAGACCCCATTATCGTGTTAACCTTGCTTGTCCTTTTTCTCTGACATACGGCTTAAGGATTTTTAATGAGAGAACAGGTGCTACTGATTACTAAATTAAATCTAAACTTTTAGGGATATTTCTATGTTATAATTTAAGAATTGAGCACTTTGCCAAATATATTGAAATACTTAGAATTTGTACTAGATATTTTGGGCAAATATTTCAATATAGTTCTTACTTATTAAGTATGTTATGTTTTCAAATACCAATGAGAAACAGGGCATTTCTCACCACATTATAGAAAAGTCTAATTCTCATCTCATTTGATGGTTGTCTCATGTCAAGGTAAAATCCTTGACCTCATTAAGGACACAAACACAGTGTTATGAAAAAAATACTTCAGCAAAACCAGAAAACCTGTTAGCAGATTCATATAGTTTTTTTATTACAGCTTTACCAATACTTTTTTTTCCCATCAGCATTCCTTACTTCTCTCTCCTTTTGTCCCTCTCCCTCTCTACATGCCTGTACGTACAGCCTGTGCATATAATGTCAGCATATACATATCTTGTCTAGATATAGCTTCAAATTACCATATTGCCTGAGCTATCCAACCCACAAAACAACAATAAATCTTGTATAAACATGACATTCAAATATGCAGTCATATGGCAAGCATTTTTGTAAAGTAAGCCAAAACTTTATGTTGCATTACTGTTAATGTTGCTCTGATATTTATCTTGACTTGTAATGTAAAGCATCATTTTAAACTATAATGATTAAAATTCAGGCATAATTTCTGAATAAAAGGCTACTTACTTCCTTAGTTCAATAATTTTCAAGGTAATCAAACTGCTGTTGAGAGATATTTAAGAGGTGACAAAATGTCACATCAAAGCTTCTCAAAATCGCAAGTAATAATAATAATAAAATCTCTATAAATTAATAGGAGTTGGGTTTACTTCATTCTGTAGTACTCTGCAACTCAGGTCTGAATCTCTTCAAAGAATGAAAAGGAAATGGTGCTAATGAGTAAATATAGAACAATAAACATAGGAAAAGTTTTTAAACTAGATTCAAAACTAGGTTTTAAACTAAGTTTAAATTAGGTTTTGAGACTTTTTGTTGTGGTTGAAGCTAAGCCATAACTCAGAACCATGCAGCCTCTATCTCTCTCCACCCATTCCCTCCCCCCACACACACACTCTCAGAGGAATGGAAAGGAGAATTGGAAGAATGTAACTCCCACAGGTTGAGACAAGAACGGTCCAGTAACTAAGGTATAACATAAATCACTACCGCTACCACTAATAATAATAATAATGATAAGGGAAATAACAAGGGAAGAAAATCCTATTGCTCACCACCCACCCACTGATACCCAGCCAGACACGAGCAGTGTTCTAATCCTCCTGAGTACCTGTCCCCAGTTTATATAGTGGACCATGTATACCATGCTGTGGTACGGAATACCTTTTTGGTCAGTTTGGGTCAGGTGACCTGTCTCTGCTTCTTTCCGGCTTCCCCTCCTCCTTGGCAGAGCCTGAGACTCAGAAAGTCCTTGATCAGACTAAACATTACTGAGCAGCAACTAAAAACATCAGTGTTATCAGCACTGTTCCCAGGCTGAAAGTCAAAACCACAGCACTGTGCCAGCTGTTAGGAAGGAGAAAAATGACTACTACTGCTGAACCCAGGACACCTTTAAATTAGGTTTGAAGGGGAAAGGGGTTAACACCAGGCTCACTAGACATGAACCTTGAGGTAGCTTGTTGCTGTTGAAGTCCAGAACCATAAGGCAACTTAAATACATTTATGTCAACGCCCACAACATGGGCAACAAACAGGAAGAGCTGGAAGCCACTGTGCATCAGGGAAATCATGACATAATCGCCCTCATAGAAGTGTGGTGAAATGATTTGCACAATTGGAGTGCTACAGGCTCTTCAGAGAGGAAAGGCAAGGAAAAAGAGGTGGTGGGGTTGCACAGTATGTCAGGAAGGGCATCAACTGCCATGAACTCAGTATCATGAGTGAGAAGGCTGAATGTCTGTGGGTGAAGATCAGGAGGAAGGCCAGCCAAGCTGATATCCTAGTAGGAGTCTGCTATAGACCACATAGCAAGGATGAAGCTATGGATGTGGTTCAAATAATGGGAAGAAGTTTCACCACTGCTTACCCTTGTACACGTGAGGAATTTCAACCTACCAGATGTCTGCTGGAAGTACAACACAACAGAGAAGAAACAACCCAGGAGCTTCTCAGAGGGTATGGAAGATAACTTCCTAACCCAGCTGGTTAGTGAGCCAGCTAGGGGAGATGCCTAGCTAGATTTGCTATTTGCAGACAGAAGGACTGATGGGTGATGTGATGGAGGCTTTTCTGTGCAAAGCAATCATGAAATGACTGAATTTTCTGTCATTGGAGAAGTCAGGAGGAAGGTCAGCAAAACCTCCACCTGAAACTTCCAGAGTGTGGACCCTGGCCTGTCTAGGATGCTGGTTGGCAGTATTCCTTGGGAAACATTACTGAAAGACAAAAGAATCCAGGAAGGCTGAACACTCTTCAAGAAATCTTTAAGGTACAGGAGCAGGCAGTCAGGCAGCCCTGTGCCAAAAAAAAAAAACAAACCCGTGGGGAAGACCAGCCTGGATGAACAGGAAGATACTGCTTTAACTCAGTTTAAAAAAAGAATTTATCACCTGTGGAAGAAGGGACAGTTACCCCATGAAAAGTAAAAGGATGTTTTTAGGTTATGTAGAGAGAATGTTAGAAAGGCAAAGGCACAGATGGAGCTACATATGATCACTGCCATATAAGATAATAAAAAATACTTTTTCACATAAATAAGCAGCAGTAGGAAAGTAATCATCCCCTTGTACCTGGAACATTTGAGGTTGCACCTTGAGTACTGTATTCAGTTCTGGACCCCTCACTACAAGTGAGACATTGAGGTAGTGGAGCATGTCCTGAGAAAGGCAACAAAACTGGCAAAGGGCCTGGAGCACAAGTGTGATAAGGAATCACTGAGGGAACTGGGGTTTAGTCTGTAGAAAAGAAGTCTCAGGGGGACCTTGTCATTCTCTACAACGACCTGAAAGGAAGATGGAGTGGGGTGAGGGTATGTCTCTTCTCTGAAGTAGTAAGTGATAGAACAAGAGGTAATGGCCTCAATCTGCACCAGGGGAGGTTTAGATCAGATATTAGGAAAAATCTCTTCCCTGAGAGGGTTGTCAGGCATTGGAACAGGCTGCTCAGTGAAGTGGTGGAGTCACTGTCCCTGGAAGTGTTCAAAAACTGTGTGGATGAGACCCTTAGTGACAGGTTTTAGCAGTGGTCTTGGCAGTCCTGGGGTAATGGTTGGTCTTGATGGTCTCTAAAGGTCTCTTCCAACCTAGCTGATTCTATGATTCAATGAAAAGGGGAGACATTTCTCAATGATTAGCTACATTATTGCAAAAAAAACCAGTAAAAAGCAGTGAAACAGAAATGAACCATCTTAATAGTTCTACTTGGGTTTTGCTTCACTGAATTACTTAAAGATGTTTTCTGGGGAAAAAGAAAAAAGGTTATAATGGGTTGTCAAAATTGTTAACACCATTGCTGTAGTTAGAATATACAGTGTATTTTTTGTCAAAGTGAAGTTCCATCATAAAAAAGAGATTGAGTTTTTTAAACTAAGTGGTATGCACTCAGACATCATGGATACATCAAGTTTATGTTCACTGTCAGGTAAACTTCCAAAGAGACACTATTTTCCATCCTGGTAGTCCTGGCAAAGCAGTCTAATCTGTGTGCAGGTCACAGTGCACCTAAGGTCACCATATCTGGAACTGAGCCGGCTGGCAGGAGAGGGAAGCCAAGGGTTCTTCATAGAACTAACACACAGAACAAATTGCCAAATGGGCCTGACATAAATTAAGGATCATGGTAGGGCCTAAAATCTGAGAGATTCGTGTGTCAGTCTTTAATTTCATGCATGGTGATAGTAGACAAGAAGAGGGAAGAGGGGAATGCTGGTGAAATGGGTCTGTCACTTTCAAAGAAGATCAGTCAGGAGATTGAAGTGGAAATCAGTTTCAGCAAAAAACAGTAGAACCTTGGGACCCATTACCTCCTCTAAACTTATTCTGGTGGGTTTATGGAAGTCTATCAGCTTTTTATCTATGCAGAACTATAATCTTGGAATTTTCTTCATACGGGACTGATGTGAGGTATTGAAAGACAATAAAGAAAAGCTCCCCTTTATCTTTCATGAACTAAAAGTTCCACTTTTTAGCCAGCTATAGTTATAATTTCTCTATGGCTACAATGGTAATTTTATCTTCCCCAGCAGTCATCCCTATAGAGACAGGCAGAGGGAGACAGTGAAAAAAAGATAATTTTCCAGCAAATTGCTGCTGTTTAGTGACACAAAAACTGCTTCAATGCAATGGTTGGAAAAATGTATGTCAACTTTACTGTGACAGATCAACTATTTTTCAGTTATGATACTTTGCATAAATGCATTTCCTGTGGCACATTGAATCATATATACGAATGGAACAAAACTAAAGTTTAGCTTATTTATTCTGTGATAATTTTCTAAATGGCCTCTCTTCCAGATCTGAGGTACTAACAGCTAATATTGCCCTACTATGGGTGTTGCTGATATGCTGTTATTTTTTTTTTTTTAATGCTTGTTTTAGTATTGCTATCTCCAAGCACTGGCCTCCCTTGGCGATGAACAAATGAGTCCAGTGAAAATGCAACAAACACAGACATTACTAATGTACTATTTTATAGAGCTCATGGAGGTTAAATAATGATTTACAAATACTTAGTGAAACCAAAATTAATTGCATTTTTAGGAAGAATTTTCCTTATCTCAAAGATCAGCTGTTTAAGGCTTAAATGGAAAGTATCTGCTTCACTGGTTTTCTGTTATAGAAGTGATAGATGTCTTTTTTAATTCTTCATTAACGGGGATAGTAAAGACACTCACTGTTTTCTGTCTTAAGGAAACATGCAATCATTTGCATTTAGTATTTTTGTTTTTTGTTTAATGAACGTTTTTATTCACATGTAATGGTGTTCTTGGTACTATCAGAGTGTGCTTTCAGTCTTATTTTAGATTTGCCATAATTTTTTGGAATGGTGTGCTTTGCTGATTCAGAGCCAAAGCATCCTATATGCAAGCTGCATTAAATTTCTTAGAAAATCAGTCAGCAAATTGCGTAAATAGATTTCATAATAGCAGTTACAAAGGTTTATTAAAATATTGGTGAAAGAAATATAACCAAATGGCAATTTGTCACCTAATCTTAAGATAATATAATTTAAAAATTTTCACCTCTTTCTAGTTGACTCATTACTGCTTAGCTAAACCCTTTGGTCAGGAATTTAATATACTTCATCTCAGATTCAAACAAAAGAAGAAACTGGACTATAAACCACTGTTATGTACCATCACATTCTTATCATCAGTTCATCTTCTTGAGGTTTAACATTAAAATTCTCTCTTCCCCACCAACATTATTAACCTTCAAACTATTTGCTTTTCCTTGGGCTTATCTTGTTCTTTGTTTTTCTAGCACTTTCATGACTTGTATGTACAACTACATCTCCCCTTTTGTGTCTTTTGTGGTCACGTCATTTACATGCTTATGTAAAATATTTACACACTGTGCCTAGCTGGACTATGGTTGTGCTACAAAATATAGAAAAAGGCAACCTCTCTAATAACTTGGTTTGGAAAATGAGGATGAACCAGGGATAGTTGTAAAAAAGGGCATCTCAGTACCTCATGGTAGTTAGTTTATAACTAGAAAAGAAGATAATTTAATCTATGATGACAATTTCTAAGGAAATAAATTACATTGCCTTCAATAACAGTGAACAGCTTATTGTATGGCACAGTATGTAGTTAGCATATAATCAGCAATAATCAAACAGCCTATAAAAAGATTATATGGGAAGGTAAGTCAAGCTGTTCACAATGAGTGTTTAACACAGTAATTGATAGATATTCCAATGCAATTCACCTGTAGTCACTCAAATCAACTATTCTAATCATTTATTCAAAACCAAAGGTGGAACTTCAGTGAAAAATAAGATATTCAGCTTTAAGTTGAAGACATTTAATAAATAAATGATTAATCTTCCAGAGGAACTGTTCCAGTGAAACTCAGAGGAAATTTTTCTGCTTTAAAAAAAGAAAAAAAAAAACTCATTTTCACTCAGAAATCTACTTGAAGGACAAATTGATGCAGAGTATTTTAAACAGAATTTCATCAAAGGAAACTTGGTTAATATTGCCACTTGGAAAATAGGAAGACTTTATACTGTAATTCTGAGAGCATGAGACCTCCTTTTAAAACCTCACATGATCTTTTGTGTGTTCAGTGTGAAAGAAGAGGATGCAGAGCTATACTGGGTTTTTAAGGCAAAGTTTTGATAGCAGACAAGCTGGAGAGATGACTTCTGCGAGAAGTTGCTAGCAGATTTCTGTCTGACAGAGCCAATCCCAGCTGGTTCCAAGACAAACCCATCACTGGCTAAAGCAGAGCCCATCAGCAACAGTGGTAGCACCTCTGGGGTGATGTTTACTGTCATGGTTTAAGGCCCTCATGCAGTTCTGCTCACTCACTCCCCCCTCTTTCTTCCCCAATCCCTGCGGGATGGGAAGGAGAATCAAAAGAATGCAACTCCCACAGGTTGAGATAAGAACAGTTCAGTAACTAAGGTATAACACAAATCACTACTGCTACCACCAATAACAACGACCAAGGAAATACAAGGGAAGAGGACAGAACTGCTCACCACTCACCCACCGAGCTGTAAATCAAACTCTTCCCAGTTCCTGCCCCCAGTTTTACATCCTGGGCATGACGTACTGTGGTATAGAATAACTCTTTGGTCAGTTTGGGTCAGGTGCCCTGTCTCTGCTTCCTCCCGACCACACAGGAGCAGTTCATGAAGAACTGCAGCCCATGGGAAAGATTCATGTTGGAGAAGTTCATGGAGGATTGTCTCCCATAGGAGGGACCTCGTGGTGGAGCAGGGGAAGAGTGTGAGTAGGAAGCAGTGGCAAAGGCAGCATGTGATGAACAGACTGCAAATCCATTCCCCATCCCCCTGCACTGCCCAGGGGAAGATTGAGTCTGGGAAGAAGAAGAGAGAAGTGGGGTAAAGGTGTTTTAAGAATTGCGTTTATTTCTTATTTTCCTACTCTGATTTAGTTGATGATAAATTAAATGAACTTCCCAGAGTAGAGTCTGTTTTGCCTGTGATGGTAATTGCTGAGTGATCTCCCTTGTCCTTATCTTGACCCACAAACATTTTTTTAAATTTTTCTCCCCTGTCCAGCTGAGGAAGGGGAGTGATAGAGCAGCTTTGGTGGGCACCTAACATCCAGCTGGGGTCAACCCCTTTGGAAAAAGCATAGAGAAAAATACCCTTCATAATGCATTAGATTCAAATTATAAACTGCTTTAAGTTGCTCAGATTTGCACCATTCTGGAAGACCATAATCAAGCTATACAAATTTAAGAACTTGTGCCCTCTGATGTTATCCTCTATATTTCAGTTTTAAGCTTTATTTTTACACTTCTTGCCTCCCTCTCCCTTGTCAAATGGAGATAAATGTACCCTTAAGGTATATAAGAAACCACAAAACCACATTCAGTCTTGGAGTAATCTAAAAAAATCTGTACATGACTCCAGCAGAGCTGATCCCATGCCAAAACTTGACTAGTATGTATTTAACTTACCTAATGAGATATACTGTGATCATATTATTTTTACTGAAATAACTATGTACTGCTGGATTCCACTGTCTGGCAATTCATTCTGCTTCATGTATTAAAGGTATTGGTATAATTCTTCTAATGGCTATTTATCCCTAATTTACTAACTTTAACACCTTCTTTCTAGTTCTAACATAAAATAGACCATCCAGTCTAATTTTAAATTAAACTCTAATCAGTTTAACTAATTCATTTATGTTACCATCGAATCATCAGGGCCTATTCCCAACAAAGTGGTTTTGTTAAAGTTCAAAACCCCAATGTCAGATAAAAGCGCATAAACAAAGCAAACATATAATTTTGAGGTTCAGACCACTTTGAGGTTGTCTCACCCTTATGATATCTTGCTTGCACCCTCAAGTGAAACAAAGGGAAGAACTTTTGTATTTCATATGACAAGTATCATTTGGACTGGATATTGTCACAGTGGAGTGACAGATCTTGCTCTGCAGCTACCAGGTTACAAAGATATTACCTGTGTTCAGAACAAGAAATTGCAAAGGTGTATGGAATCAGGAAGACTCAAGCTGTACTCCATGCAGACTTGAAGACTTGTGTGTGTTTCAAGGAATGTTCACTGAAATTTCCTAATTGTATTGGAGAATGGATAAGGTGAGGAGAATGTCTCTTAAGGCAGTCACTGCTTCAGATACACCTTAACTGTTATCATAAGAGCTGACTAGATCCATGTTAGACTAGTGGTCAAATAAGTTTGCATTGCTCTTAAGTCAGGTTACTAAAGGGAAGTATTTTGTAAATTGACACTGCAATACAAAGAATATGAAGAGTGTGCAGTGTGAAGGCAAAGATCAGAGAACCCTTTCTTTTCAGAGGTATGACTGAGGTGTAGGATGCAGTAAGGTTCCTTATTCTTTATTTTCTCACTGTCTCTCTTACACTGCACAGGTTGAAATAGAGAAATGATAAGGCTGTTTGCACTTTTGCTTTTAATCAGGTAGGCAGAGCATGCTTTCTTTAAAACAGAAGGCATGAAATTAAGGTCACAATGCTGGAGGACTTTTTTCTCATTTGTTGGATCAATAAACATGTGCAAACCAGCAAGAGGCAAAAGGCCACCTCCTTTCAGAAGGACTCATCAGCTTAGACATCACAGTATTAATGTTGTTATATGGCTTTGAGATTGAAACTGTTGTCATGTCTAATCAGCTTGAAATGAAGGTAGGGTATTTGCATCAATATACTTGCATACCCTAATATTAAACAAAGGAGTCTGAATCCAGAAAGCCAACTCTTGTGTAAGGAGGAGGAAAAATAAATATATTCTTTGCTTTTCTTTGGGGAAAATCATGCAAGTAAAAGGTGCCAGGCCTTCCCTTTCTATAAGTTCTTTCACTCAGGCAAAAATTTTGTGTAACAGTCTAGATGGGCTTACAGGTAGAAGCTGTCATTTTTTAATTTAAACTTCATGAATTTGAGATTTTATCATAGCTTCTAAACAACTGGCTTCAAGCTGAGCTAGGTATTTCAGTTTTGTTTCCTTTGCAGTTGCATGTTCCAGATTTCTCACTAAGAAAGCTTTGCTATGTATATTATTTTAATAGCCCTCATTACATCACTAAAGTATTTATTTGAAAGTTTTTAGATATCATGAAATCTAGAGGCAGCCTTTTTCTGAATTCATTTGCCAGGAACCTCTTTCTTTCTCCTTATATTTAAAGGTTAAAAACAAACCCCATAAAGGTGAATACTATTCAGAAATAGATTATTGCTCTTAGGCTTTGAAAGATACATATTCCTAGGAATATTCCCAGGAAGATTATGTGTTCCCAGGAAGAAAGCACTGGAGAGCTATAAGTTTGTGATTGCAAAATCTCAATAAATGCTACTGATTATTGCCCAGTCTCTCTTTAGTCTGGTTACTTCATGCAGTGAAGGTTGTCTTCTTTAAATATAGACAGACACAAACAGAATTGCCAAACTAGCTATGGTTTATGTCACTGCTTTGAATTTGCTTGTCATTGTTTACTAACAAAGTAACAGTAGCTGAGACCAGATGCTCAAATAAAGAAGTGTCAAAGAACAGCTCATATGTTATTTCAGACTTGATTAGTTTACATATATATTCTTGCTAAAATCCTTTGGGCTTCATTGTTTATATCTAAATAAAGAAAAGGGAATTGACTAAGAGAATGAGCCTTTGGGAGGTGGTTTGTTTTAAAATCATATAATTACTGCCAATACTGGCTTCATATTACTTAGCTAAGATTAATTTGCTTTTCCTGAGGTCATTTAAGTTATCAGCATAATTCTGAAACTAAGCTCCTCTCAAAACTGGTCTCTAGTTTGCAGAAATGTCCCAGTACATTATTCAAATTCAACATGCTTCTTCATGTTTATTGTTTTCTCACTATCAAATTTCACCTAGCTAAAGATGCTAGACACAAATTACAACAAAACTTGACTGTTTCAAATACTTTATTTACAATCTAGTCTATTGTGCTATGAATTATAATAGAAATAACCTCTTTAAGATGTAATATTTGGGTGCAATTATGAGAGGTTTGACATAAATATGCAATTAGTGTACCAGGTTTTGTGAATTTAACATTTTCACCCATGGAAAACAGTACTAATAGTATATATTGGACAGAATGTCAATAAATGACTTTTATTTACCTTAATATTTCCAGTTATCTACAGTAATATATTTCTTTAGTCAGTTGCTCATAGATTAAGTTTAATTTAAAATTTATTTTATTTATACAGAAAAGTCCTACATCAAGAATGACATAGAGCACTCTTAAAAGAATCATAAGGGTTTGACCGGAAGAGAAAAATATTAAAATTTAAACAAAAAACTGTAAAATCAGAAAGGGTCTGTATAGAAGAAAATTTTAAAAGCATAAGGCATACACTCTCTGTGCTAAAGAATAATAACTGAGATGCGTAAGAAAAGCAGATTTAGCAAAGAGATGCTATACTTCCACAGGCAACAGATTTCACTATCTTGCCACAGCATGAAAGACGAAAGGATTATTAGTAAATGGTTGTAAATATTCTTATATTCTTTCTAGCTAAATGTGTACCTGAAATCAAAACTTCAATGTCCTACTTCTGGTAGTTTTTTTTCTGCTTTTCAAAGAGGTAGAATGAAATAATTTTTTTTTTCTCCTATTTCTTTCTCTGTGACCTCCAGCAATTCATCCTAATGTATTCAGTGAAACTTTCATGGGAAACAATGTGTATTATTTCAGACTTGAAGGCTTGTGAAAGGTATTTTCTTTCTTTGTAAGTTAATATGCTTTGTTTTAAATAAAAAATTTCTTCATCATAGACCTTTTCCTCTCTTTCCCTGTCTCAGAAAGGGTCACCAGGGAATGGTACAGTTTTTTCAAATCCTCACTTTGTCTAAGTCTGGAAAAAAGACAATACTTTTACTTATATCATTTAATAAAATTAATCCATTAGTCCATTCAGTTGTTTTCTTATCATAAATGTAAATGTTTGTGTTCAGCAAAGTTCAACTGGCTTAAATATCTACATTAGGGAAAGCCTGTTTGAAATGTAATATCAGGTTTCCTGGACCACTTGAGTTGCCTTAGGACAAAAAGTTTCTGCAGCCCAAACAATCTTTAAAAGGTAGTTTTATGCACGTGGTAAAGAATGGATTACTTCGCATTTGACCGCAGTATAGAATCATAGAGTAGTTAGGGTTGGAAAAGACCTTAAGATCATCTAGTTCCAAACCCTCTGCCATGGGCAAGGACACCTCCTACTAAACTATGCCACCCAAGGCTCTGTCCAACCTGGCCTTGAGCACCACCAGGAACAGAGCATTCACAACTCCCTGGGTAACCTATTCCAGAGCCTCACCACCGTCACAGTAAAGAACTTCTTCCTTATGACAAACTATTATTTCATCTCATACACTGTAGCTCATTGAGTATAACTGGCACTGTCTGCTTAAAGACAAAGGTAAGATGCAGATACTGAGAAAGTGTATGTTCTGCTACTTAGGATTGCATGGGTCATTCTTACCCATACGTATTCTTTCAGCACTTGAGGGAAATATGAAAGAATGGACTGCATAGGCTACAGCCTAGGATGGTAGAATGCTGAAACCAGGTTGTTTTTAAAGGAAGAGGAGGGAAAAAATGGAGATCTATGAAGGAACTATAAGCACCTTCTTTGAATAAAAGAAAGAGGGTGAAATGATTGTCACTTCGTTGACTGGAAATACAGCTAAAGCCCATTGCTGGCTCATATTGATTTCCTTATGAAGTACCATTAAAAGTGGTCAATAGGTGGTATGATGTCTGACTATGGAACAGCTGAAGAGATCTTTAAAGTTACATAGCTTTCTCCAGAAAATCACAAAATAAATGACTTTTTTTGAAGTAAAATTCCAGAATTTTAATGTGTGTTTGTGTGCACATGTGTACTTCAATGAAATATGAAAGAAATAAATGGGCAATTAACTTTTTAAAATTAAGTTAGGCAAGGATCTAAGGACCATTTTAAATTCTTAATTGAAATCCTCAATAGCATTAAAAGAAAATAAAGAAGCCCTTCCAAATCTGGAGCATAATTATTTGACTTTTGAAATATATCTAGCAAGTAGGTTTCTTTAAAAAGTGTTGGGGATCATTTGTTCTTCCTGTGATTCTGGTGAGCTGAAAAATGTACTGCATGGCTTTATCACAGAGCTAATGTCCCATCAGATGCTGTTGCTGAAAGCATAATAAAATGTATTTAAAATAAAATCAGAAGTGCTTTGTATGCCAGCTGACATCTAGAACGTATAACCATTGTCATGGAAAACTTTATTACAAATAAAGAGTTTAATAAAAAATTCAAATGCCCAGATTGTGACCTTATGAGTAAGGATTTTATCTTCAAACCAATATTAAATTGAATTTATATTTTTAAATAAAAGCAAGCATTGACAATTTGGCAACTCATAAAAGCAGGGGAGACAGGAAGGCTTCCAAAGTCCTCCAAAGCTAGGATGCCTGTATGTACTGAAAAGCTTAGTGAGAAGAATATATTCTCCTGAATATATCTCCATAATCTCACTTTGATGGCATGAAGTATGACTATTTTGGATTGCTTAAAATAAGTTTCTGCTAATATTCTGTTTACAAATATCTCAAATCTAAGTAAGGTTTTAAGAAGTGTGAGCATATGTTTACCCTGTGTCCTGACACCAGAGTCTGAATCCAAATGCCATGAATTAGGGAGCTTTTTTACCTAGCTCCAGTTAATCATAGGCAGCTGCTCATGTCTTACTGAAATGCATATTATATAACACCCTTAAAGAGGACCTGTAAGAAAGCTGCCTCCCACTTACCTTCCACCTGCAAAGCCATAATGCAGATAGTGAAAATTGTCTCCCATGAGACCTGTTGACATTAATTGCAGCCACAACACATTCAAAATTCAGTAATAACTTCGGCTATTTCTGTTTGGCCTGACATAAAGGCAAGGTATGATGCTATCTTCTGCATCAATACTCATGAATTAATTGAGAGAAGAGAGCCTTGAGTCTATAAACCATGATGATACCAGCTAAAGCTCTGCAAGAAGAATGAGCCTGGGTGTTGGGGACATCACAAAATCAAAGGAATTTCTGGTAGACTACTAAGACCTGATTATTCAAAAACTAAAAGGAGCCTATGTGGCACAGAAAGAGAAATTGCTATTCTGTTCCCCTACCTTGCCTCAGAAGAGGGGAATAGTGTTTAGGATTACTGGAAATGGAATAAAACCTCATTGGATTCATGTCTAGACAAACCAAAAAAAAGTTGTTTGTTTCTATATTTTAGGAATAATACACCACTATATGTGTGCCATTATATTCAACACTTGCTGAATTTATGTTCTTTCCTAGTTTAAACAAAAAATTCCTCAGCCTGGAGAAGGGCAGTTAAGCAGGGGATAGATATCTATGAAATTATGAATAGTATAACAATTACAGATCAACATCTTGCTGCCTCTTTAAATAAGTGAACAAGGGAAAAATGAAAGTAAAAACTAACAAAATGAAATGGGAAAAATAAGGTTGTGTGATGTGCCTAGTTAGTCTTTGACTGATGCAAGAATTTATGGATGATAACAACTTCAAAATCCTCTGGACATATTTTCCAGGCAAAACCCCAAACATCTAGAGTAATTGAACAAAAAGTTGATTAACTGTGAGGGCTTTGACACCCTGTATATCTTGTGGAGTCCTCAACTCACCAAATACTGTGATTGCATAATACAGCTACTTTTCTACAGATTATCTATTATCATCCATTCTTTTTTGGAAACAGGAGAGTTGGCTAGATGGACCTTTTTTTTTTTCTGACCTGGAATAACTGTACTTTTACCTTAGTTTCCAATATATTATGCTATGCCATCACATATTTACAGTGAAAAATAACCAAATATTTATTTAGCATCATGCATAGATAATCTGTCTTTAGAAATCTATGAGTAGATGCGTCATAGTCTATTTGTGTAGATCTATGGACACACTGAGAAACCTCTATTTTCTAATTGTCCAGAGTATAATGAGAAAAAGGAATATCTGCTCTCCTGTGCAGGTCCCACACTCATATTGCAACTGTATATACAGTTTAACATTTCACTTAGAGTACTGAAGGGATTTTTTTCCTTTCTGATATTCAATTAATTTCACTAAAATTAAGCCATATTAATATGAACATCAGACTAGGCTTTAAGAGGCACAATATGTCTCTTACAGTATCATGGTTATCTTAGGTTTCTCTTAAAGATCTAGAGGAGAAATAACTTAGGAGGAAGGCATGTCTACAGTGACAGTTGTCTTTTCAGTGTATACAGTCTGCTGTAGCTATAAATATTTATGTGTGGGGTCAGTGATAAACAGCTTTGGTTTTCTGCATTTGTATTTGCTGAAGACCTCAGAAGTTTATGAAGCGTTGTTAGCATAAGGATAATTACAATACTGTGTTTTCTTTTACAGGTTTGTTTTAGGCAATATTAGTCCACAATACATTCTCTAGTGGAAATAAAAGATAAGCCTCATTCAATTAGATAAGAAATAAGCCTTATTCTAAAGTAAATCTTCTTAACTTTATCTCTACAAAGAGTCCATGTAACTTCCTGTGTAGAGGACCCTAGCACTCATCTATTTTGAATAGCCAATACAATACATACCTATAAATGCACTCTATCACAAGAAATTTTAGAATAATGAACAACTCTAGATTTGTGATTTGTGAAATTAGAATACTTTGCTCTGGTACTAAGAGACTGTGTTTATTGAAATCAAGCCGTATGTTTCAAATAATCATATTTCGGTAACTAAGTGGTTTGTCATGGCACCTATCTAGTCTTGGATATTTGTAACTGTCTTAAGTCTGTTCCCACAGCTAAACTGAAGTCGTTTAAGTCAGAAAGCTTTGTCCCTTCTAAATCAATCTAAAATACATAAAATTCAAATCCTAAAGCAATCTAAAATGCCCTATTATGGAGGAAAAGAAAGACTGGGGATTAGTGATTCTAATATCCTGTCAAAATTCTGTGTTTCCATGTGCACTTAACACATATTTTCTTAAAAATAAAAATTAAATTGGCGCAGGACTTAGTGTTAACCCTTTTATATTCATATACAGCAATGTTAGTGAGCTTCTGGTGACTTTTGGATTGCAGATGTGAGGATCTTCCAGATATGACTGCATTTCTTCCACTTGCATGCAGTAATCTTGACTCATAACATAACAAAGACAATCAATCACCTGGGAAAACTAAAGCCAAAAGGAATAGTCTGTTTGTTTGCCTGTATGTTATCCTCTGAGAATGACGTCAGTTGCATGTACATCAACATATCTGTCCACATACAGCAGAACAGTCATAAATTCTCAGCCAAGAATAATAATGTTCCAAGCAGTAAGGAAACATGAAATTCCAGGAGAAAGACTTTTTTTCCCATAGACCTGTACCTATTTTTGACATTGAATAAATTTATTTATGCCCTTTGGACCATGCTACTCCTGAATTAGGAGCTTGTGAAAGCCTTACCATTTGTGTTATCTCAGCATTTGATGTGGCTAATATAAAAAGCCCGTAATGATTTACTGCCTTGGAACATTCTGTTCAGCCAAAATATAAAGCAGACATAGAGATAGCCAGATGAACAAGAGATGATTTTGAACTCTCCTTTTGTGCCTCCAACAGTCATGTTTCAAAAGCTGCTTTAACTTCTCCCGTATTTGAAGAATGTCTTTCTGAAATTCCTGTTATGGTCCAAATAAGGAGATATCTCTAATGTATGTAATTTTTTTGCAGAATCTTCTACTTTTATATTATAGAAAGCATCTTGGAGACTGAATTTTTTGGTTTGGGTGTTTTGTGTTTTTTTTTTTTTTAATTTTTTTTTTTTTAACTACTTTGGAGTTTTGAGAAGGAGCTAAGTGATTTAAGAGAGGATAAAAATTTGAACTCTAAAATATCTCAGACTAAATCTAATTTTATCTCTTACTCCTGCTCTACAAGTGCATTTAAGTTAAAAAGGGTCTTCATAGAGATATAAGAAAAACTGTGAACTATACTGCTGATTCTGTAAATGACCAAGACAAAATATTATTGACTCTGGACTGGAAAGAAGTATATTCTGATAATGTAGATATTACTTATCAAAGATGCAACTAATTTTATCTTCTAATTTTTAAGCTAAATCCATCAATATATCCTACACTTCTACCATTCTGACAAATCTGGCCAGAATTAGACTGGTGGTACATAAATTTATTCTAGAATAAACCTTGGCAGAATTAGATTTGGCACCATTAGACAATTTTCCCCTGCACATGCTGGAGGAAAATGACATAAATGCAATATAAGCTCAGAACTGATTAACTGCAAGTTAAATGCATGTGTCAGCTAGTGACATTTCTTAACATGAAAAGATGTGCAGCTGGCAGTGCAACCCTTATACATGAGCTAAATTTTATTAATGCTAATGACATGGACAGTGGGATTGAGTGCACCCTCATCAAGTTTGCTGATGATACCAAGCTGTGTGGCTCGGTTGATACATTGGAGGGAAGGAATGACATCCAGAGGGACCTGACATGCTTGTGAGGTGGGCTGATGCCAACCTCATGAAGTTTAACCATGCCAAGTGCAAGGTCCTCCACCTGGG
>JASSUY010019114.1:0-21474 GCA_032466535.1 Forpus xanthops | reverse complement strand
TTGTCAGTCTCACCCTTACCTGTGAACCAAGTTCTTTGGTTTATCATGGTTCTAAATGTGAAATATGCAAATACTTTATATAAAGATTCTAAAAAGTTCCTGGTGGATTTTAATGTAGTTAAAACACCCCAAACCATTATTATACTTATGTCTTTACAGCAGCTATTGTACATAAGCCACAATATTGCTCAAAAGACTGTTCTGTTCTTAAAAATAAATTGCCTAGCATTATCGTCTTTCAACCAGATGTTCTTGTTTATAAAAGTTTGGATTAAATCCAGTCAGCAGTTTGATGTGCTGTGCATGAGGTCACTTCCATTAGGGATAAAGTAATGATCTGCTACAAATTCTATTTTTCTTATAAAATGGATAATTGAAAAAAAAAAAATTGAAAGCAACATTGAAATAGTTGTAGTTGATGTACAATTCCAAGATTGTATCAACAGTGTTAGTTTCTGTATATTTCTTATAAAATGGAATTAATTAGCCCAGATCAGATCAGATTTTAGTATTCTGAGTAGACCTATACAAAACATGTAGGCTTAAAAATAAATGATAATCTCTTATAGTGTATATGAACCAACCTGCTCTGTCTCATCCTTGCCTTGATTCTCCTACTATCATCCTTTGTTAACAGCCTACCGCATTTATCAGCCCAGGTGGCATGGCTGGAAAAATGAGATGAGATTTTAGGCAGAAAGAAGGGCTTGTGTGTGCAAAACCACGTTTAATTTCTCCAATTATACTACTTGATCTAACACAAAATGTTAACTCCATCTATAAATCTTCCCTACGACCTTATGCCTCCATCAGAGCAAGAACAAGAAAATAAAAAGCCTTTATTTGCATGGAGTAATATTCTCTTCTGAAGGATTCTCAGTCCACAAAATTACTTCCACCTCTTTAGAATATAACTGGACTGATAGACATTTCCACCTTAGCTGCTCTGATCCAGTGAAACTGACAAAAACATCCCAAACTATATTCAGTTACAAAATAGTTCATGTCAATGCATATATTGCCCGTGCCCTGCCCAGCATAAGCTGCACTTCTGTGTACATTATTTACTCTTATATCTATATCTTTATGAGGGTTTTTAATGATGTGGTTTGGGTAGGAAAACTTTCTAAAGGAACTCTAGCCACAGCTTACCTATGACTTCTTGCTTAAGGTGCATAGATAAATCGCTATTCTGATCACTAAAAGTAGGTCTGCTAAAAGTAGATGAAAAAAATGGTGGGAGGAACAATTCATTGAACAAGTCACACAGCCAAGCTGTTGAATTTTAAATAGTTTCCCAATCCATCTAGATGTTCTATTTGCCAAGCATATTATCATAACAATACCAAATATCCTTGACTGTGAATGAAAGCCTGGATGCTGCTTCAGTAGTAACCCAATTTCCTCCCTTCTTTTAAGCAGTAGATAAGGTCATTGAGAGAAGTGACATTTTTCAAACACAAATAATTACCCCGTGTACAGGGTGATTAAAGCCAATATGCTTTCTGGAAGAATTTCTGACATGAACAGCTAAATCCGTTTCTAGCTCTCTAGATCAAGTGGGCTTCTTTTACTGTGTTAATGTAGAGTTCAGGTGCAGCATAGGAATTGCATTTGCACAATGCCTTTGAACATCAAGGACTCTTTCACAGGGTACCTAAGCATGCATTTAATTTGCAAATGTAGGGCTAAACCTTAAAAAGGCATTTGAAAGCCCCAAATCTGCAAGCTTTGCACATGATTAAGGGACCACACTGTACAGTTCATGCTTTCTTCAGCATTGCCTTAGTGCTCTGTCCCTGGGTTTGTTCCCACACATAGAGGCATGATTGCAGGGTAAGAGGAAAGGGATATTTGCTGTAATTGTCCAAAAGGACATATTCTGCAATGCTCCACTTTTAGGTAGACTGATCTCTCCTTCCTCTCACCCTAGGCAGCCAGTTCAGATCTTTTCTTACACAAATACCTCCTCCTTGTGTCTATAGCCAAGAAGCAGAAGAGCTAAAGATTGTATTGTTTCAGTCTTCTCCAGGAAAAAAGCATAATGTCTTAAGAAGTAAATCTGCATAACCTGATAGTCTGAAATTCCAGAAGCAGGGAATAGGCTGGACAAGAACCTGGGCAACAGCTGCACAGAGGGTCGTGGTGCTGGGAAGCTGTTCGCTAACTCAACAGAGAAGTGTCATGACCTTGTGTCAGAAAAGGGAGGAGAATAAAAATAGTTCATTACAGCACGGCTTGGCTAGCGTGTCCTAATACAAAGGCCAGTAGCTTCTGCCTGTAGGAATTTAACATCAAGTTGTTTCAAAGGAAAATAAAACTGCTATTAAAAGGGACTTTATCCAAAAGCCCACAAGTGCTTTTAAGAAATGGAATAGTTTCTGTTCTTGTGATTTCCTAAAAACACATCCTTTACAGGAAAGAAAGTAATAAGCTTTTTTTTTCTTTTTTTTTTCTAGAAAGCACAGTTGCCAACAACATAAACTGAGTTTCAGATTTCCTGCAGAGCAAAAGTAGAGGATGTCTGAGATAATTTTTGGCTTAATGTTATAACCGGACAAGCAACGTATTCTCTTTATTGTACTGGACAAAGTTAGCTCCTACCCATATTCTGAGCTGAATGATGGCAGTTCATTTAAATTCAATGTATGCAGTTACCACATTTGTTTTGTACTTATTTTATGCAAGTGAATTTCAGTCACCAACAAGTGACCTGTTAGAACATGTGCAGCTGATCATTGCCCTATCATGAGGGGGAAAGGGGAGGTTTGGGTGGGAGAAGTTCCCCTTTGATGAGAAAGAACAAGATTCTCCTCAAAGGGAAGCCCAGTTTAGGACAGAAAAATAAAATTCAACGTAATACATGAGAAACATGGAGGAAACAAGGCAAATATATGGCTAAGCGTCCATACCTAGGGCATATAGGATACTGTCCAGCATTGTAGCTTGCTGTGTTCTTATGTACAGTTTTGGCATTTACTTTAAACCTAATAAAATATGTACCAATAAATGCCATAGCAGATTATTATCTCTTTGCTTGCTGAAATGTCTCTGTAAATGTAAAAGTTCTTCCCAAGGCCTGTAAGAGGTGATTGTGCCAGTGCTGCCTGTGCCAGTCCAGCTCCCAGCCCTGCACCATGCAATAAAAAACACAGTGGATGTAAGCATGGAAAAACACAGGAAAAAAAAAGTCCTATTGGTCCTATTATGCATCTGTATGTGCAAAGAGGCAAGTCAAGTGTCTTAAACTTTTGGTTTCTCCGCTGATATAAACTGCCTTTGCAGATTCTTCTCTATAGAAATGACTGAGCTTGGACTCTTCCCCATGGGAGTAGATGCCAGCTTGGAGTGGGGAGAGCAGGAAGGGATGTAAAAGATATGAATTTGAAAGGGCTTCTTTTGGACAGATGATGTTTATAATAAAAGAACTGAGCTGTGAAGAAAAGAGGGATGACTTAGTTACGGCATAGGTGCAAGACAGGGAAATAGGCTCCTGTTAACTCAGTTGCCTGGTCTGTAGCCAGAGCCTTTGCCTGGGGTCACCACCAGCCCTGACTGTCACTGCCTCTTCAGTCTCCTGCTCACATCATGGTGGTCTCCAGGCAGTGATTCCCGCAGTGGGGAGGGTGGCAAGTCAGCCTGTACAGGAGTGGGTGAGCAAGAAGTGCCTGTCTTGTTCAGGTAATGCAGGTGAGGTGACTGTCTCAGCTCTCAGCAAAGCATCCTGCCAGCCAGCTGTGCAGACACTTTGCCGACTTCAGGAGCTGTCACATTCTACATACACCCCAGTAGTACTGTCTCCAGCTCTGTCTGAGCATGTTTCCTATAGCAAGAGTAAGAGAAATGTGGAGTCATCCTGAGGCAGGCTTTTTCCTGAACTACATTTCTGGAAGAGAGCACCTAGGTTTACCATCTGCCAAGAGGCAGATCACTTACCGTGTTAGAATGTCAGCATGTCTAGTTCTGTTTGTAGTTACAATGCAGGTGCTCAAGGACCCCTCTAGGTGAAGGCTAAACATGAACAACATGGGAAACAGCAGGGATGTAGCCCTTCTTGCATTGCCGGTGTTCAAGCTTTGCTGGGATAAGGAGCTGCCTGCCTGCTACACTTGGAGCAAAACTGGAGGGTTAAAGTTTGGGGCCACATGGCACAGGAGTCACCGTAAGACTGTGGCTCAGTAGAGGGCTGTGAGACACACCACTCATCTCAATAATGTCAGCTCAGATACTTGTTCTCAAAAAACTTTTTGAGCCACTACTGTCATGCACTTGCTCTAGCAATGCTAAAATATATCATTAATATTTAAAGAATATGTATAAGTTATATGAATCTAAATTAATAGGCACTCTGTTTTACTGGAGGTCTTCTGTTTGTAGGTCAAACTTAATATTGCATTAAGTTGTCTGAATGCTTTTCAAAAAAAGCCTTCCATTACATTCTCCAAGTAAACATAATCCATCATGCAGAGGAAATACTAGGAACTATTAGGCTTGTACTATCTTGGTTTATCTTTTACAACTCTTCTACTCTACTTGATACTCTGCTAAATTCTCACATGCTGCAAAATGTGAGAGAACTGTACTACAGCAAAAAGGTTTAGGTTAGACATCAGAAAAGCCTTAACAGTGAGGATAATTGTAAGCTGCTTTCCTGAGAAGAGTGTGGAGCTGTCAACCTGGGAATTTTTATCCTGTGGTTGTTCAAGCAGCAGTCAGGAAGGACATGGTAGAGTTGATTTTGTCTGAGTGAAGGGAGATGGACCAGGTGGCTTCTGGGAACCCATTCCAGCCCTTCAGTTGTTATAATAGAGGTCACAAATTTATACTTTCAGTGTATGCAGTACATTTAAATTAAAGATTCAGTACTTTGTACCTACATGCAGAAGAAAATATGGGACCAAAGAATTGCGGGAGGAAATGAACTCTAGGCCTGTGCCTCAAACCGTCCTCAGAGGTAGCAAGCTGTAGAGACCTTCAGTTTTGGAAGGAGTTAGGCCTAGTTGTTTATGACTATTAACATGACTATTAACAAGGACTTTATTCCTCTGAGTATGTTCCATCAGAGTACTCTGTCCTTTAAGGTAGTCTCAATCATATGCCAATATGTGCAGGTCAGGGAGACTAAAGTGAATATTTTTTTTTCTAATTTAGCAAGGTTAATTAGGACATGATGCTTTTCTGAAGTATTTTGTTATCTGATAATTCATAATCTGGCTATTCCATGTGAAGAGCTTTCAGCAGTGCTAGAGGCTTGCAAGCAATGCCTGTGGCGCTGGTGCTGAGAGTCTGGGTGGATGAGCACCTGAGGCACTAGAGCAACTGCTGGGTGGGAGCCAGAGCCCCAGTTTGGTGGGTGCCAGGAGGACACAAAGTCTTCATCACCAGCTGCAGGAGAACTGGCAGAGGCCAGGAGAGCAGGCCTGAACAGGTCTGGTTTGCATGCATTTCTTGTCATAGCCGGGGGGCACTCCAGCTAAGAACAACTGAGCTGTCAAGGTGAGGTAACTCCAGAAGTTGCTATTGCATTGTGAAAATCAGGTGCAAACCAACTGTGCTCAGTGTACCTCCGGGCATGGGGAGCTGCCACTTGAGTGAAATGTTGTTGGTTTTAGGTTCATACTGGAGACGTTTTGAGAAAAGAGATTTCTGAGTGTTCCCAGAATGGTTTGGGAAAGGTTTTTCTTCTGTCTCTAAAGAGAGCTATTCTGCCCAGTCAGTTCCTGGGGCAAGGACTCTGTGTTTTACTCTTCCCAGGGGAATCAAAAGTGCTCTAAAAGATGACCTACAGCACTGAACTGCAGCCTGCAAAGAGAGCAGGGCATGTAGATATATCCAAAGTGATTAATGGGGACAGCGGCTGTGGGAACTTGAGTACATAAAGCTCTGGGTTCCTGGAAATGCAACATTTCCTCTTTTCATGTATATGAGCTATGGGAGGAGATCAGTGGAGAAGGAAGGCAGAAGGTGCAAAAGCCATCCCGCAGGGAAAAGAGGAGGATTACTGCCAATGGCTCATGGTGAGTTCCAGTACAGCTGTTTAAGTGTCATAAATCTAATGCACAGAGTTAAAGAAAAAGGCAACAATAAAGGATTTTCTATTTCAGACCTCATCGTATAGGAACACACAGACCCAAAATGCTCATCAGATGTCTATCAAACTTGTTCCTGAAACTTCCAGATGGGAAGATCCCACTACCTTCCCAGGCAAAATTCCAGTGCTTCACTCTCCTTTGCATGAAAGAGATTTTAACCAGAGTTAAAGGACATTGCACTCGTTCCCCTGGGAAACCAACTCAGGGTTGGATATTCTGTGACTAAACATGGAACAGTACAAAAAAATAAAAAATTGGCCAATCAGTTCAAAAGCAGTGCCCTCCACTGACTATCTTCCTTATTACTTCTGGTTGTTCATTTCTCACGTGTTACTCCTATCAGTGTGTCTTTACCAGGGAAGGAAAATTAGGGAATTTTTTCCTAGTACTTTAGAAGTCGGCTCTTCAGGACAAATTTGCATCTGATGGGGAAACAGTAACACCAGTGCAGAGCACAGGGGGGATTAAAAATTGCACAAAGCCTGTATAAAAGCCCTCTGAAGTTGGCAGAAATATCTATATTCCACTGGCAGAAATTACTGAGTCAGTGCTTGGAAATACCTCCTTGATTAACTGACAAGTCATCACTTCAGGAAAGCACACACTCCAAGCCAGAGAAGCAGAGCTGCATGGTGTTCCCTAGTGAAGGTGTAGAATGAGCAATAATGTACACCTCTCTTTCTCCAATGTGAGGATCGAATGCAGGTATTTTATAATCTGACACTTGACACTCAAATTCTTGTTTGTTTTGACTACTGTGCAGTTCTATGTTTTTCCAAATTAAGAACACTATTTTGAGCTCAAAATTATTAATTTATTGAGCTCATTTATTAATTTTATCCATATTTATTTTCTTTTTCAAGGGTGTTGGTTTTTATTCTCCTTCTCTGTATGTTGTTGCCTGCTATGTATCACTTTTTATAGTCCACCAACTAGATGTCCTCAGATCACCAGCGACTGGCCCCGACTTCCCTCCAAATATCATCCCGACGAAAAATGAACTTTGATGAAACCAGTTGAATTCTGCAGTAAAGAGATGATCAGCATCAGCAGGCAATGATCCAACACTGCACACAGCCTCTCCTGATCTGAGATTACGAGAGGTGTTACTGTTAGAAGAGATGGAGCTCAACAGTATGGGCTGGCTGGACTCAGCAGACTTACAGGGATTGGTCCATACACTAAGGAAAGATATCTCTCTCTCTCTCTGGATGTACATATATATGAGATAAGAGTGATAGTATATTGAAAATGTGGGATCTGAGTATGACATGAATGGTATGGAATAAGGGGTGGATGCTGTCCTGGGTTCAGTAGTTGCAGTCATTTTTCTCCTGCTTAGTAGCTGGTGCAGTGCTGTGTTTTTGACTTTCAGGCTGGAAAAAGTGTTGATAACACCGATGTTTTTAGTTATTGCAGTACTGTTTAGTCTGACCAAGGACTTTCTGTGTCTCATGCTCTGTCAGGCAGGAGGGGAAGTCAGGAGAAAGCAGTGACAGGACACCTGACCCAAACTGACCAAAGAGGTATTCCATACCACAGCACATCATGCCCAATATATAAACTGGGGGCAATTACCCAGAAGGGTTAGATCACCACTCGGTCAGGCTGGGTATCGGTTGGTGGGCCGTGAGCGGTTGTATTCTCTTCCCTTGTTATTTCCCTTGTCATTATTATTATTGGTGGTAGCAGTAGTGGTTTGTGTTATACCTTAGTTACTGGACTGTTCTTATCTCAGCCCGTAGGAGTTACGTTCTTTCAATTCTCCTCCCCATCCCTCCGGGAGTAAGGGCAAGAAGGGGAGGGAGTGAGAGAGAGACTGCATGGTTTTCTGAGTTATGGCTGGGCTTAAACCATGACATCTCCTTTTTCTAATTTAGATGAAATCTGCACTATGCTTTCACAAAATGTGTGTGTGTGTGTGTGGGGGGGTGTTTTTCCAAATTGATGCCTCTATTTTTCACTGAATCATAATCTTGATTATGTTTTTCGGTTTCTTACAGTGATACTATTACATTTGGCTTTTTTCCCTTACTCTTTCTCAGTATTTCACACTTGCATGCTGCCTTTCTCACATGAAATACAGCTTTGAGAAAACAAAACCTCTGAACCTATTAATATTGCATAAATTCAAGTGAATGAACTTTAAGACTCTTGTATTATGGTAGGAAGGAAAAAGGGGAACTGAGAAAGAAAAGAAGCACATATATGAGTAAGGCAAATTTTTGTATAAGCTAGTGCTGTGATATGAGCAATGAAAAAATAAATCCCAAGGGATTTTTTCAAACTAATGGGCAAATATCTCCTACCAATTTATCTTGAGTGCTTACTGCCACTTATGCTAGGGATTTAATGTCACCCCTTGTCATAAAGGTATCATCTGCTGCACCCTTCTGGACGTTACCAGCACAGCATATTCTCTAGAAAAAGAAAAATCAGGTAGGATTACAGAAGTTTCCATGACCTAAAATGTAGCTTCTATTGTTTCTAATAGAAAATTAACATAAAAATATCTCTGCTATAAAAATCTCCATGCTATTTACTAGCAGATCTAGAGTGATTTCAGACTTCTGCATCTATAGTCTCTAACATTTGCTAAGTAAGAACAAAGCAAGTGACATTGTCAGTGGCAGAACAAACAAGGTTTTCATATCCCTGCTCATCATGTCTTCCTGCATCTCTTGATGATCCTGCCTCTCTTGTATATCAAACTGAAATATCTTCAGGTCCTCCATGCCCTCCTCACTCCCAAATATTCCTCTAAACCTGCCTCTTCCCATCCACATTCCCATAATCTCCCTGTGAGGTACTCCTACTTCCAAAAGGACAGCCCATTTCTTCCACATCCATGTGTACAAGGTGATTTTCCCGGGATTCACCTGTACATATGCTGACGTGCTGGTTGAAGCATACAGACCTACTGACTGGCCATGCAGAAATGAATGGTGTTTTCTTCACATTTCCCAGTATCCAGTACAAATGATTGAATCTGATTTGGTAATCCATCCAATTCAAGGTTGTTTGAATGGCCATACTATGGTAAAGGGGGTCACAGCATGAGAGAATGATTAACTTCATCTACTTGCCTTGTTTGTTTGATGCTGCCTCACTGCAGTGCGAGTCAATAAAACTTTGTGCACCAACACACGCAACTTCCAGCACCCACCATCTGGGCCAAAATGGGGATTAGCAAAGCTGCTTTTCTCTTTCTTTTCTTGCTCAGTTCAGGTAAGACTCTTTGCTTTCTTTTTGCCCAGGTGAGATGGGGACCACATGTTTGCATTTGAGGAAGGTAGGTCCCCAAATCTCTGTGTGACCACTGACCTGAACAATGATGGGTTTAGGTCTTCCTGGCCAGAGAGAGTTGATATTGAGCAAAACAAGAGCTGTGGTTGTTTGTTATAGGCATCAGAAGGGTAGCAACCTTGGTGTCTGCATGGGGAGATAATGGCTTCCTGCAGCCATGGAGAACTGGCCCAGAGGCCCTGTACAAAACCCATATCAGGCAGTGAGGCAGGTATCTGTTTTCAGAGAGCTTCAGATCAAATGCCAAAGCTGTTTTTACTGCCAAGCATCTCTAAGCACAGTGATCCTGATTTTCACTCTTTATGACAGGAGTTTTGAAGGTTTAAAATTAGATATTTAAAAGAAATTTTAAAATTAAAACACTCCTTTATATTCCATCAATTTCTCATTCCTAGTGTAAAGCACTTATAAGAAAATGTTCTCTTCTTTTCCGGAGGCAGTAGGTAGAAATTGTATCTTCAGCAACCTAGATCAACTTTTGCAGCAATATGTCTATAATGCTTTACAACTCCAAAAGAAAATAGGTATTCCACTAAAGGTAATATATGAGTTTCAAGCTTATTTACAAATTCTGTACATAAATTTTCCAATTTTTCAATCAGATTTCAATCATATATATTCTCTAGTACTTTAACATTGCATATCATTGTATGGCAGTTAAATGACTTTTAGAAAGTACTGGTAGAAACATCAGTGCTGTTTCTATGATTTTCTAATCTCTCGATCTTTTAATATGTTAGAATAATAGGGACATATGACTCTTTAGTTGTGCTAGTTCATAAAAGACAGCTGGTAAGGTTATTTTTGTTTGCTTATTGTTATCAGCTCTAATTCACTTGCTTTAAAGTGATGGTCCACAAAAATGCCTGCAAACCACTTTTTATGTCTTCTGGATTAGTACTGGTCAAGTCTCAAAAGATACATATGCAAAAAATAAATTGGTTTGCTCACATACATATTTTAATATTCTGTTCAGTTATCGTGTGTCATGTCTGGGTTTATAAAGACTTGAACTTTGGCCAGACTAATACATTCCCTGCTGCATTCTAAACCTGTTGTATTATTTTACAAGTTTATACTTTGCAGTGTTTTTTAGGCATCTTACTTCACATATTCTTTTCTGTTATCTAAGCTTCTGCCAATCTGCATTATCTTTTAGCTTACACGTGTCATCCAAAATGTCATGTGTTCATTCTTAAATCAACTGAAATATATTTTCTTTTTTTTTTTTTTTTATGGTCACTGAAAAGCAATTCTATCCCAAGTAGAGCTCTTTAGACAAACATCAAGTTTTCAGAAGGGCCAATAAAGTTTGAAAAGTAATATTTTCCTCCTCTGGTCCCTGTAATTCTGGAGCAGTGGCTTCATCTTATGAAGAAAATCAGGATAGGAAACACTTGTTTGCTGAGTGCATCAGGAGAAATTGGTAGGCTATTGGTGCTTCACATAGTCCTACTATAACTGTAGGATTAGATATGGGAGGCCTCAGTGTCAGGGATTTCTTAAGATATGCAGATTTTATAGCACTGAAACAACTGTGTAAACAGTCACATAAAGTAGCCCTGAGGCAATTCATTATCTTACTTCCTTTATTGTCCCAAATACCTTTTATTTTACATGAATAGGAGGTAGGTGATGGATGACCTTTATGTCATGGGAACTAATTAAACTGGAGTGATTGTAGTGAATTGAGCCTAATATGAGTGTTTGCATAAACAAAAGATACACACCTTTACTTGTGACAACGCAGCACAATATTATGAATTTCCTGTGTCCATCAATAATAATTTAGCTTGAAAATGAAATCATTAAACCATATCACTTTTATAACTTTGTAAGCTGGTGCCGGATTTATAAAGAAACTTTTGTAGAAATAAGGAACATAAAATGTTTGGGTTTTTTCCATGTAGAAAAATAGACTCCTTATAGACATGAAAGGAAAAAAACAATTAGATGTCAAACTCCATTGAGAGCAACAACATTTTAGAGATAAGTGTTAAATGTATTAGCAAGTACATCAAATACAGATATCTTATGCACCTGTAGCTTTCAGATATGATTATACTGATTCATTAATTTAAGATCTTGGGTTAATTTTTTGCAACAGAGATGCAGCCTGGCAGTTTCATTAGTAAGCCTATTCAACCCATTGCAAAAAAATAACGGTGGCTATCACAAAAAGCTATATAGTCATCTTATGATTGAGGTGAGAGATCTCAAGACAAACAGCTATTTGGTGACCAATAAAACTGTAGTGATTGTACAGTCCACATGGGAGGCCATAATCTCATGTCTCCCCAGTTCTTCTTCCCCAAAGCTCTAGTAATGGTATAATTTCCTTTCATCTTTCTCTGACTGGTGTTTGTTTGACATCATTCAGACCCTCTCTCCAGTGTCCCTCATTCTTTTTTCACATTTCTTCTCAGATTCAAATCCATGCATAACTCCAACCAGAGCTGCTTCGCTACCTCCCTCTTCCACTGCTTTTTTCCTGTGACATTGTTATAGTGATACAGCTGTGATTGTGTCAGGAGACAGAAATTGCCTCCGAGTTTCTAATCTTTTACTCAGAATTACACAAAATAAATGGTGCCTTCAGCTGTCAAAGGTTCATGGAAAATGGACTCGGAGTCACAGATCTTCTTAACTGCAGCATTTTCATTTTTTAATGCCTTATTTCTTTCCTTCCCTTGTAGTGAAAGGAGATATACTGGATGACTATGTAAGAACAGATGGTATTTGGATACTTACTCGAAATAAACAGTTTTACAAGACAAATAATGAAAAAGAATGTGCAGAGAAATGTGAAGCAGAAGGAAATTTCAATTGCAGGTAATTTCTGTTGAATCTTAAAATTATGTTATTGTGTCTGCATATCAATATTTCCCTACTGTAGCTCAGAACAGAATCCCCATCCTGCTTCAGCTCTGCCTACAGCAGCATCCCTCATGCTTTTGCCTTTGACTTGTGGCTTACCTCCACGCTTACATCAACGTTGCTTCCTTCTCAATTTCAACAGGGCTTTCCTATTCACCAGGAAAAAGCTACAGTGTTTAACACTGGCTGAAAATGCCAAAATGACAGTGACATTCAACAGCACGGATGCAGTTCTTTTTGAGAAGAAAAGTATGTGCATAGTAAGATGCTACTCATTTACATGCTGACTCTATTTTAACTTGCACACTCTGCTGCAGTGCTAGAATGAACTGTTGCGGGTGGTGACAGTTTCAGTGGAGGGGGGCCTGCGCCCATTATGAACTGGGCTGAAAGTGCCGGAGAATTCCACAAAGAGCATCAAGGCTCATTATATCTGAACTTATATGTCACTCCTTTAGTCATATATTATTAGGACCAGGCAGAATAAATGCATATTTTGTAAGCTGTTTTGTTTATGCTTAATTCTTACTGTATGCCAGCCTCAGATAAATGTCTGTCTTACCTGTGAGTTTGAGGCTAAGAGCAATCAAACATTTGCGGGCCATCATGTGACGAACATATTTTGATAATTAAACTTTTCTGGCTTGAAGGTATAGTTGCAATACACCCACATTGCAAATATGCTTATGAACAGTGCATTTCAAGTAATCTCCATCTGCTTATGAAAGACCTTCCTTTTTTCCCAGTAATATAACATAAGCATATATTTCATACCTATCAAAAACAATTGTAACTCTTATATCTGTTTTCTTAACTAGACTTTTTTAGCTTTATACATATGCTTCAGGACTTTTCCAGAGTAGTTGCTAGTAGTTGGTAACTGATTTGTTTTAAAATACCTTATGGAATCACATATTTATTTGCATGCACTAGAGTTTCAAAACGTGTAAAACACAGTTCAGTATGAACTGATGAACTTCAGAGCTATATCTGCACATTCTCAGTGTTAAGATGTGCTGCGTTGTACCACCATTGAATTAACATAGCCAATTCCATTTCAGTTTACCTTCTACAATGTAAAAAAGGGATTGGGAAGGACTACAGAGGAACAGAAGCTAAAACTCAGAGGGGTATTCCATGCCAGATGTGGGCAGAAAAAACACCTCACAAACCAAAGTATGGCCTTACTTATGTTTGTCTTCATCTTGTTCTGAATCTCTTCCAAGCTTCTCCTACTTCATGATAAAGCAGCTGGTCAAAATGAGCTGACTAGATTAGGTCAATCCAAACGTTAAAGACAGTCCTTTGAGATTGTCATAGTCCTTGCAGGCTCTAAGCTCACTCACCATTGGCAAATGTTACCTAGGGAGAAAGCTACTCATAATCATAGTTACAGAATGTGTTTCCAGATTTCATTTATGGGTTGCAATAGGAAAACTGTTACTCTCATTTTTACTGTGAATGAATAGATCTGCTAGTTTAGCAAGTTGGACATTTCCCTTCTGCTCCACTAAATTACTGGAATTAAAATAATTTAATACGGTTACAGTTATACTCCTGAAAAACACCCCAAAGCAGGATTGGATAGAAACTACTGCAGGAATCCTGATGGGGATGAAAATGGACCCTGGTGTTACACAACAGATCCTGCTACAAGATTTGATTACTGTAACATTCCAGAGTGTGAGGGCCAGGTCACGCACACTGGAGAAGGTATGTTTATTATTCATGGAAGGAGAGTTTGAGTAGGTAATATCATTCATGCTATTTCTTCTTGCTTTATTATTGCAGATTGGTTTCAAATATCAACTTAGTTCAAGCTGGAATTTAAGAAGCTGTCAGCAAAAAGATTATCTTTCTAACTAGCTCCAGTTATCGAAGTAGTTTTTTAAACATGGAGGAACTGAATTTTTTTAATCAGTTTTGATATTGTCTTTCAGTTAACCCTAGCAATTTATTTAGTTTTAGCAAGAGTAGAGGTTGACCCAAGTGCTGTGTTTTGTACAAAATTCCCATTGCCATCAGTACATACATATATGTGACAAAGTCCTCCCTCCAAATGACATGCATCTCTAAAGATTTATTCATTTGGCGAGACTGTAATGCATGGTCACCTGGATTCCTTTCATCATTAGCTGGAGCAAAACCCTCCTTTCCTCTCAGTGTAGCCTTCCATGTAGATCAGGATCAGAGTTCATGGGCTAGCACAAACCTTGCTTTGTTTTCATTCCGCTTAGCCCCGACAGTGGAATGTATGCGATGTAATGGTGAAGACTACCATGGAGAAGTTTCCAGAACAGAGTCTGGGCTTGAGTGCCAGCGCTGGGATGCCCAAGAGCCTCATATGCATGGATTTACCTTGAAACAGTGAGTCACACTCAGTGCTGAATTCTTTCCTGCAGTACCTGGGAGTCCCTGCCTGCAGGCAGCCTAATTGCTACAGCTGGCCATAGCTGAGTCACAAGCTTCTCTTTCATTTGTAATGTGCAGCTTTCCAGAGAAGGATCTGAAGATGAACTTTTGCCGTAATCCCGATGGCGAACTTCGGCCCTGGTGTTTCACTACCAGTCCTGCTAAACGCTGGGAATATTGCAACATTCCTCATTGCAGTGAGTCTGATTTCCTAAGATCACTTTGGAGGATAGCTCTTCTCATTCAAATAATGAAGGGGGAGGACACACAAGAAATCAGTTCTGAGTAACCTGAGGAAATCCTTGTGGACCAGGAAAAGTGCACATTAATATGCTGAGTTAGTCACTAAATTTCTGTTACATAAAATTGTATAAGGTCAGTGAGGACGCAGGTCTCACAAAGTACAATAATGTCAAAGATATTATGGAAATCTTAATTTCTCTTAAAAAATCTTACTTTTCAATATACCTGAGAGACAGGGCATTCAGGTTAAACCAGGTGCTAGCTTTCAGCTGACCTGTTAACTCATGCAAAACACCTAAATCATCATGATATTTTACTTGAGTCTGGCCAGCACAGCCAGAACTGCTTTTTCTTATCAAGGCATGAATTCTGAGAAATAACCTCAGGCCTCAGGGCAAAAATCTCACTTATCAGTGAGCTATCTTAACCCGTTAAGCTGAGCACACTAAATCTGGACAGTTCCAAAGCACTGAATAGCAAGATTAGCATTGTTGTTTGGAGAACCAGTCTGGACTTTGAGAAATTGTTGTTGGTTTTATCTCTAGAGCTTGCTTTCTTAAGCTTCTGCACTTGCCATTGCTCTAAGTAACAGCATGTGTTTTCTAGATGTAGTTCACCTCATCGTGCTCAATTGTAGATGGAAGAATGATTATTTGTAGACTTCTGTATGATAATGTAAATTGTGAAAGTTACTGTAGTCTCTCCATTTTGTGCTTAAAACTTTAAGTTTAAGGAACAAATGAATAGGCCAACCTTTTAGGGTCATACTTGTCTTCTTATGAAATTCCATATCTAAGGTGTATATAATAGGTATGCACTGTAGATTCATTTTCTCTCTGCCTTCTGCAGGTTCTGTGCCTCTGATCGTTACTTCTACCTGCTTTGTTGTTCCCTATATTCCCAGAAAAATTAACTTTCTTCCACTCCTCCTTCTGCACCACTTTCCCAATTCATTGACTCTAGAGGCTCAGCTCTGGAGGTTGCTTTGCCTTCTCTCACAACTTTTTCTTGGCCCTTTCTGTGTTCCACCTTCCTCATGTGTATTATATTCATGTGCTCCCTTCATCCCTCTTGTTTCTACAAGACTGTGTAGGACTACTGACTGCTTTTTCAGCTCTGATTTCAAGGGACTGCAGGCACAAAGTCTGCCTTGACCCAGCAAAGTTATTTAATGACTGCTGCAAAAGGCCAGACACAGGATCTCTGTCTGGCAGCCCAAGTGCTTGTGAAAGAGTACATTTCGGTTTTGCCATGGCTTCCAGCAAATGTCACTTCTGCTGAAAGAAAAAGACACACTTCTGACATTCTGGGAAATAAAGGTTTTTAAAATATCTTTGAAAACAGGAATTATCAGTGATTTTCTTTTCCTTTTCTTATTTTTTTTTCTTTAATCCTATTGCAGCTACACCTCCCCCAGTCTCTGGCCCTGGCTCCCAGTGTCTTTCAGGGAAAGGAGAAGGCTACCGAGGCAGGATAGCCACCACTGAATCAGGAAATGCCTGCCAACACTGGAACATGCAGTTTCCTCACAAACATGGCTGGATTCCTAACAGATATCCCTGCAAGTATGCTGTACCTTGTCTTTTCATCAAATACCAAAGAACACAATTATTCTTTATCGATTCAGGTGCAGAGGGGTACAGGTTTTACACCATTATGTTGAAAAGCTGTTTTCTCACCTTTTGTCAACTCTCAATACTTCCATTCAGATCTTGCTCTTCATTTCTTTTCTTCATCCTTTTTCTTTTTACCAGCTGCTTTGTTTTCATGCTTTGCCAAGGAAAGTTGAACCTGATGATCCTTAAGGTCCCTTCCAACACGGTATTCTATGATTCTCTGATGTGGTGATCATTTGTCTTCTTCACTGCAGAGCTATAAGTATTTAATATTTTAAAGTTGAAAATCTCCTGGCTGTGCTTTATTACACTTTCAATGTGTTACACTTGTGAAGAGTGATGCTCCAAGGTCAAAGATGCTACAATACATCCTCAAGCTCCAAGGTCAGCGGAGCTAGGTTTGTGGAGCATTATCAACAGGCAAGGAAGCTGTGACTGACCAGGCTTTCAGATCTGTATTTTGGTCCTGTGGGTTGTTAAATTGGTCCTGCAAGGTTTCCTGGGTATGTGAAACTGTCCATTATCACAGAGCAGAGAGCAGTGAGCACTGGTGCTCATATGCACACATTTTCAAGATCAGTCTCTGATATCCAGCCTTGCCTGGTTCTTACCATAAAGGTCAAGTGCACCAATAGCTTGTGTTTTGAAGTCAGTTTTTACTGCTGTATCTTTGCCTC
Source organism: Forpus xanthops (assembly GCA_032466535.1). Lineage (NCBI taxonomy): Eukaryota > Metazoa > Chordata > Aves > Psittaciformes > Psittacidae > Forpus > Forpus xanthops. Next base: position 4,251 of record JASSUY010019114.1, on the reverse strand, counting down.
AAAAACAAGAGCATTGGAAAAGTTTTTCATATATTGTCAGACTTCAGACTGTAAATTTGAAGGCTGCTAATTAGTTTCAAAATAGTTGAACATAAGGTAATTAATCTCCAAAACCAGTAAATGTAACCACTGATCTCTGCACACGGTAGTTGTTAATAGTAGTTGTGTTGTGCATAGCTCTACTCAAAGAAATCCAGAGCTTTAAAGCTTTTTTTTTTTTCTGTTTCAGGGGCTTAGAGGAAAACTACTGTAGAAACCCTGATGGAGAGAAGAGGCCTTGGTGCTACACCACCAGCAGCAGCGTTCGGTGGGAATATTGTGCAATTCCCCACTGTGATGAGAGAGAACAAGTGATTGTTGGTATGAGTAGTGGAGTGTCTTTGAGACAAGGTCTTTAAAAGAGTGAGAGATTTTTTTTTTTCTCATTGTAAATGTGTTAAATCTTTTTTCAGTAATTTTATCACTGCCGTTAATGAAGTTTTTCTGCTTGGTATATTACAAAACCTGCCAAATATTGGACTTTCAATTGTTAGGGAAGTGCAGAGAAGGATGCAAATCACCACTGAATTAACATAAAAACAACAGGATAAAAGAAGTTTATTTTTCTAATGTTCCTTTTTTTCCCAAAGGTAGGGCATTTTTGCAAGTTAATTGAAAAATTAAAAACAGGTTTAAAGACATGAAAAAGGACTAAGTAAAAGGAAACCCCGTTTTTGGAAAGTAGCCACAGAAGAGAGGACAGAGGCTTCCAAAGTAATAAAATATAATCTGAAACAGTCATTTATTTAAACACAATAATACCAAGAAAATCTTTGCGCAATCACAAGCATAATAGAAATGTTAAAGTCTAACATAATGTCCATTTTAGAAATACACCAGGAGCAAAATCACTAGCATCTAATCTTTGAGGACTTGCATGTGAACTCGCTGATCTTTAATTCAAGCAGATTCACATACCAAAATGAAACAAGCGGTGAATCCTCCAGTGAATGACATCTGACATATGAGGTTAATCTGTGAAAGCTTTCTAAGCATCTTTGGAAGTGCCCTTTCACTTTTCATGCTGGCCATGGTGCTCTTCCTGGGGGCTGTATAAACAAGTCATTCATTCTTGTCATCCTGTGTGTTTGATGCTTTCTTGTGCCTACTCCATAAGAACATAAAATCATGATGCAAAAGATCAGCTTCTATTGTTCATTGCAGATGTGCCTATGAAGGTTCCCCTGGTAGAGGACTGCTACCGAGGCAAAGGCCAGAGTTACCGTGGCACAACTTCCATTACTACATCTGGTAAAAAATGCCAGGCCTGGAACTCCATGTTCCCACACAAGCATGAAAAAACTCCTGACAGATTCCCAGATGCGTATGTTTATCTTGCCTTTTCTTGCTTTATCTGACAATGACTATAGCTGATTGTATTATCTTTATACACCCATGCTTTAAAACGCTGCCAGGGGATGTATCTATGAATGAGAATTTTTCAAGGATGCAGAAACACTTCCTTCTAGTCTTGTTTTTTAATGCCACATTTTCCTGTTTAAATTCTGAGTAAAATTCATCTGTGTACCTTTGCTTTTAAATATGAGCTTCTGTAACCAACACCAGAAGACTTGTATCCAGAGTCTGTGCACCTGCTGAAATGTGGTTTTTGTTTATGAATTTGAGACCTTTGTGATGGTCTTTATACTAATTTCATCTGGGGAGAGCACAGCGTATATGTTGCAAAACACACAGTCAAATATACAATTAGAACTACCATTTAAATGTTCATTCTAAGTGGAATTTGGCACACAGAATTGCATGCACTGAATTTTCCCCTTGATTTGTCTTTGCCAGACTAGCAAAACTAGGCCAGCAATGCCTTAAGAGAGCTGATCATAGTTATGAATATACCAGCTTTTAATAAGAGTAGGAAAGCAACAAGGTGACAATTGTTAGGAAATCCATCATTGTTTGGTGGATTACAAGTATAAGCAGGAAGGTTGATAGTTTTCTATTCTTTTAACTTTTTTATGATGTCACCCTAAATAAAGTTTTTTGAAATTTTCAGTTATATTTTGGCATCAAAAATAGTGATATATTGAAACTGGAACATCCTCAGAGGGGATGATGTTTTCCACAAACACTTTAAAAAACTGAAGTGGTGAAAACAAGGAATTAACATGTTTTAGCATATTAAGGAAAATAAAAAAGCATTCCAGTTTTTTTGTTCTGCAACTGTGTTGTGATTAAAGAAGACAAAATATTGTCACTCTGAAATTCTACTTTACCCTGCCCCAACAATCATAGGCATGGGAATGCTCACATGGAATTCAGTAGAAGTGTTTTGTTTTGGCTTGGTTTGCTTTGGTTTGGTTTGGTTGGGGGGGGTCATTTGCATAAATACTTATTTGCCATTCTTCTAAATATGAAAAAGAACTCTTTGAAATATAAAATTTAAACAATTTGGAAAAGAATAATTGGCCACTAACAGTATGGCTCTTCCTGCATATTTATTACTAATTCATATGTCCAAACAATTGTATGTGCTTATTCATATATACTTAGAAATTAAATTATTTGCATATCAGGCATTTACCTACTTTGCACATTGACATATTACAGCCAGAATTTAAGCCAGTTGTTGAATTAGTTTTCCTTATGCATAAGTATGTTAATGACTGCTGTACATGTGAAATATAACTCATATCTGCTCATATTGCAGACATAAATTTTTTGCTGGTAACAGGATATCTAGCAGTAAAAAAATAATTTATTTGTTTCTGCGTAGTACAGATCCTCATCTTTTTGACAAGGTATTCATATGATTACTTTCAGTATTATACACCATGAATATTGTATTGATTTTTGCAGTGATCTGAGGGACAACTATTGTAGAAACCCAGATGGTGATAGCAGCCCATGGTGTTTCACCACTGACCCCAGTGTGACATGGGAGTATTGCAATCTCAAGAGGTGTGATGATCATACACAAGAACACACACCAAATGACCCCCCTGCAACAATGGCACGAAATGTTGGCCTGACTACACCCAATACACCTGGTAACAGCTGTCTATAAGTATCACCTCCAGTAGAGTCTGCGGGTAAAGGAAATACTAATCTATTAAAATTGTTCCTGAGTAGGGCTGCAACATAACAGTCACATCCCTCTTTCAGTTTTCAGATCTATACTGTTGAATTTTGCAGTAGGTACTCTTTAGTCAGTTGATATCAGTAGCTTGTATCATTTTACAATACACTCTGTAGGTTATCTATTTTATTTAAGGGAAAAAGAGGGACATAACATTTCCAGTGTTTCTGTAGCTGTGTGCCACTGAAATACAATCATAGTGAATGCTGTTATTGTACAAATACTGCTTGTGTTGTGCTTTATGTTTTTAGGAAGTTGACCTTAGCTTGTATTTTTCATAGGCAGCCATGCTTTGTAAAATGCATGCACCAAGAGAAAGAACGTCTTGCTCTGTCCTGCTTTCTTGCTTTCTTAAACAGTCCACATTTGTCAAAGTGATGTGACATTTCTTAACATATATTAGGTCTTTCAATGGATTATTTAATTTACAAAAGAAGGTGGCAGGGTTCGATAAAAGGTATGTTCTGAAATGGAGCTGTGTACTCTTACTACTTACAGCAGAAATACCTGGAGCAATGCCCTTGGAAGCAAAAATTGCTCTTTCAGCCCAGTGGGCTGCTAAGTCTGAAATATGCTCTCTCATGGAAATGCTTACTGATGCCCACTTAGCAAAGATCTTGGAGTCTTTTCAGATATTTGTAACATGTTACCAAAAAAGTTTAGCTTGAAGTTCCTTGAATGTTCCTCCAATTCAGTTACTCTGTACGTCCAGGAAAACATCCACCTTGACAAATTAAAGAATCCCATCAGAGGGTACATTTTTGTCTTTCTACTGTAGACCCTGGAGAGCATGCACGTCCTAGAGGTACTTACTCTGGCTTGTTTCTGCTTACTACCGTGACATACTGATTCAGCAGCTAACAATCATTTCCTTTTCCTCTTTTTTCACAGACTGCATTAATGATAACAGTAAAGATTATCGTGGCACAGTGGCAAAAACTGCAACGGGCAGAACTTGTCAAGACTGGAGTTCTCAAAAACCTCATAGCCACAGATATTTCACTCCCATGACTCATCCAAGAGCAGGCCTGGATAAAAATGTAAACAGCTCCTAATGCCATTGATGTCAATGGATGTTGTCTCCCTTCTCCATGATGCCCCAGTAATCAGGTTCAGTC
>JASSUY010019113.1:0-26432 GCA_032466535.1 Forpus xanthops | reverse complement strand
TGACGTGCTATGGTATGGAATACCTCTTTGGTCAGTTTGGGTCAGGTGCCCTGACTCTCCTTCCGCCCGGCTTCTTCATTAAGAGGGCTGGATACTGAAAGTTAAATCATCATTTAAAATGCCATTTCAGATGAAGCTAAATTGAAGCAAGGCAGTCAAATGACTTCCAAACTCCCAGATGGGTAGAAAGAGAAACCACCAGAGCTGACTGTGGTAACATTTATACTACACCAAACCTGTGTTAACTACAGTGGATTTGAATAACAGAGACTAATAACATACACACAAGAAAGACTACAATAACCACAGAAACACTGCTTCCTCCAGATACTGCCCAACCTGCTGCAATTGCTTTCCTGCAGGAATTGGTCCACTCATTTTTGCAAACACATGGATTGTGGATTGAGGTAAAAGAGTAAACCACTTGGTGTGAATTGGCACAATTCCACGGACTCTGCTGGAGATACACAGGTCTGCAGCAGGGAGTGAACTGCATCAGTGTGTTCAACAAAGGGAACTTGCCCGTGGTGTACGTAAGAAAGATCGATATCTGGGCAACACTATCAGTTTAGGTATGTATTTACCCAAGTCTTCCTTCAGGTCTTGCTCTCAAAGGCAATTCACAGCAGCTGTTCAAATGATAAAAGAAAGCTATTGCCACTTTCTTCTCCTTAGAAAAGGTAGCATTGGCTACAAGTGTAATACTTCTTGCAATAGTGATTCTCAGAGCAGTTTTGGGGAGATGTGAGCTGCGATTTGCACATGGAGTTAATCACACTGCTGCACATTTTGCTTTCTGGAACCTCGGGTAATTGGCAGCAGAAGGCAATCCTTTATAATGTAATACCTTACGCTGGGCCACCATACGGTGAGACCGCAGAGTGGATACCTCACCTACCAGGAGCTGACAGACTACACTGGAAATTGGAGGAGAGGGAAGGGAAAAAAAGGGGGGAAAAAAAAAAGACAGAAAGGGGGGGAGGGAGAGAGAGAAATACATTTTTAAAGATAACCTGGAGGCAAATATAATATTTATACTTATTTATCCTCACAGCACAATCATAAGCCCCAAAACATGTCTAATGAGGTGGAATTGCAAAATGGCCATGAGTCCTACTTCCTTGGCTTCTCAGTGGTCTCCCAGCAGTCACATGGATCTGTATTTTTCAACTATGTGACTGCTGCAGGCAAAACTCCCCTAAGCAAGAGTGAGAGTCACAGCAAGTCCTTAACTCCCAGTGGTATTCATCCACAAAAATGCCAACCTAGGGAAAATGAGAAGGCAGACAAAAAAAGTTGCAGGGGCAATTAAGCTCTGCAGACAACTGTGCTTAATGCTTGGTTCACACTTGCAGGACATCCTCTGCTCCAATGAACTTTCATTCACAGCTTTCCTCAACTCCTGGAATGGCTTCAACTCTTCAAAGCCTCCATAACGTATCAGAAATAAGAAAGAACTCACAATGTGTCAGAGTTCCTCAGTGTCATCCCAGAGGAACAAGCCCCAGCGTGGTCAATACTGGGCCTTCCACCTGACTTGGAGCAGACTGCAGCTTTACTTCAAGCCCTTTCAGAAAGTATGTGATACTTCTAAAAATATTTTCCTTGCTTCTAGTCTAAATCTACCCTCTTTTAGTCTAAACCCATCCTCCCTTGTCCTGTCACTGCCTGCCCCATCAAAGGTCCCTCTCCAGGTTTCCTGCAGCCCCTTCAGGCACTGGAGCTGCTCTAAGGCCTCCCCTTCAGGAGCCTTCTCTTCTGCAGGCTGAGCCAGCCCTGCTCTCTCTCCCTGGCTCCAGAGCAGAGCTGCTCCAGCTCTCTGATCATTTTTATTCTTTCTTAAACACCCATTTTTTCAGATGTCAGATTTGCAGCACTTTAGAACCAAACTCATTCCCTCCCCAACACAAACTACCTGTTAAGGCATCTTTGGCATTACAGATGCACAAGGGTCTAAGCTGAGCCAGCTGCACACCACTTCCTTGAACACGGTGGTTCTGAGGAGCCTCTTTTCCTCACTGCACTGCAATCTGCTGCAGGTTCAGCTCTATCAGAAAGAGAAATTAATACTCCTCAAGGCTCTAGAAGACAGTATGAAGCTACTTTTAAAACTATTGTATGAATGACTCATTCACATTATTTGGGACAGACTGAGATGAAACAGACCCCCAAGAGGTGCCATATCATAATGCCATGCACTAGAAAGATGCTTCCTGATCTCTGTTCATACTGGGTGTTGCAATTACGCTTTGTAATCAGGAAGCTTAATATCTTTAAGACTTTATCTGACATTGCAGATTTCTCTCCGTTTCCCACCCAATTCGCTCACTGAAAGTAAGAATAAACTTTATCCTTTTCCTTTGGAAAGCAACAAAAATGTTCTCTTTGAACACTGCTCTTTAGATATTTATGTAACTAAACAATAAAGAGCAGAGAACGTACATCATTCTGATAGAGAGCTGTTTGGTGTTGGCTTGAATTCCTGAGAGGTACAGAATGACCTGCTGTGTAACATAACAGCCTGAAACTAGGTGCTGCTTTATAATGTTTATAACTAAAGGGATACTTAACTGCTTGATGGGATACGACAAATCAGCTTTTACATCTACTTGTGATCCCTGGTAGGAAACAGAGTACTACACAACCAGAGCCAATAATTCAGCTTAATCTGTTTGATTCATTCACTGTATCTTTCACTTCTAAGACATAATTTCAAATCTAGCCCTGACCAAAGTGACAGAAAATCTTTGTGATCTGAGTCACGGCAAAGGTCACAGTTAAAGAATTTCCTAAGCTTTAGGTTGATTCGAAGCACAGCAGCCCCAAATGAAAAGTCACAACGCCCACAGCCATGAAACCTCCAAGTATCCTTGATCCTCCTATGCAACACAGCATTGCTGATGGGGATCCTAAAAACCTAATGCAGAAACCCCACGCAGCTCCACCACAGACACAAGCCTGCTCGCTCTCAGACCCTTTCCCACGTGCCCCATGACAAGTGGATGGTTCGGTGGGGTTGGATGTTGCTTGCTGCTGATCCCAGTGCACTACAGAGATCCCCATGTACTTCACTTGTGACATTCCCACCTGTGTCTGGGGAGCTGACCTTTTCAAGCCAGAATGGCTGGCAGCTGTGACACAGGTTACATCTCTTCAGTGCAAAGTCTGTGACAGTCACTTGACCCTTCTTAGCAGTGAGCGAATGCATTGTCTGTGGCCAGAGAGGGGAAAATGCAGCCTCTCTGCTTTATGGATTCCTCACCCTATATACACTGAGTCATTTATCTTCGCCTGTGTGCCCCACATACAGTCATATTTATGTACCTGTGGGGGCTGTAAGGAGCTTATTTATTATTTGTTTTCATTTAATGATCTCTGTCATTCTCCCCTAGGAATACCCATACGTGCTATGCAAATCATATTAAGCCCCTGGCAATAGTGAGAATGCCTTGAGCAGTAATATCTGGTACATTAGCTCTTTGAATGCAGGCAACTTGGTTACTGAACTAAGTCCTTTTCTGCACTTCCCCCCCCACAGTCACCCTCATTTGCTGATAGTGTAATTCCCTTCCCTGACTTACAGTCTCTTCTAGGAACTAGTTAGGGCTTGCTCCAGGCTGTTCCCCCTAACAACACCACTGAGGCCAATGCTTTCCCAACAGTGGTCTGTGACCTCCCCCCCATCTCTGGAAACACTTTGCAAGCCAAGAGCTTACAATGGCACACCAGGAGATGAAAAGCAAATCAAACATTTTCCTAGCAACTACCTTTAATTTAGGCAGTGACGTGGGATGATGTGGGCACTGTATGACCAAGTATCTGAAACAAGATGGTGAAAGCAGAGGTCAACAAATCACAGTTAACCCCTAAGATAAAAGAGCATCCATAACATGGTGAGGAAGTGTGAGAACATACAAGACTTCTATCTAACCAGAGCACTGCAGAAACTTGCACACAGCAGACTGACCCCGCCACTTAGAAACGTGTGTTTCTTTGCAATGACTTCTATAATCTTTGCCAGTTCACTCACCCATTCTAAATCCCATTTTCATAGCTGTGATACAGGGATAAACCCCCCGAGTCACGGCTGCAGAAATGAGGGAGGTCTGAATTGCAAACAAAACCATGATCATCATAAAAAATCACTGCTTTTGTTAAGGGAAAAATGTGATGTTTCTCATAACCCCTTGTCATGAGCTTACCAATGCCCAGCATGTGACAGCGTCGCTAAAAGTCAGGTCTAACAAGTCAAATAGCACTTTCAAATGCAGTGTTTTGAAAACACATACTATATTTCAACTTATCCTTCATTATCCTTATCCCTGTCTCCTTTTAGCTCTCTGCATCGCTGCTTTGCTATTCTAGTCCACATGATCTGCACTTTGATTAATTAATTTATTCTGATTATTTAACTCCTTTTTAATTTTTTTGTATTCTTCTTCCTTGATTTTTCTTCCCTTATCTCCCTTTCAGTCTTTTCTTTGCATCTCTTCCTATTTCTGCTCTCAAGCAATGGTTTTTCTTTTCATCTCTGCTTCTTCCATTTATTATCTTCATATATGGAAAAATATACACTAATACCTCCAGGGAAAATAATCCACAATGCAGACACTCAGTGAGAGACAGAGGAGATCCAAAGAAGCTGCAGTGCTGAAAGAGATCGCGCAGAGACAGCAAACTGAAGATTAGATATGGGTTTGCAAGAAGATAGGGCTACAGGAAAGGCTAATGAAATCTTGTCAACATATGCAGAGGCATCACCTTGTGTTACAGACCAGAGAGATTTAAATCCAGCCTTATAGGGATTTCTTGTTAGCTCATATGAAATACTGCATTAGGTTGTGTGTAATATGTTGCCTTAGCAATACACCCGTCTATCCAGGTATTTATGTTGTGTGTATCGTCAATATTCAGTACAGAACTGACAACAACCTAAAGGCAATTCAGAGAGGAGCCACAGAGAAACAAGCAGCAGCTGAAAGAGCAACTGCAAAAGCTGATGGGAAGTGCTGATCAGTGCTCTCAGCTTGCTCAGGAAGGGGTTAAAGAGCTTGCAAGAAAAGTGGTGAATACAGACTAGATCTGATTATCAAGGAGGGAGAAATGCATTTCCACACCAGGTACAGAGAGCTGAAATGAAAGCAGGAGAAGCCAGGTTAAATTTAATGAGAAACCCGAGGCTGTGGAGGAGTGTCCCAGGTGAGGGGCTTGGTAAGGGCCACCCCACGGGACTTCAGTGCCATGACACAGACATTGTTCTTTCCTCAACTGTCCCCAACCATGTGCTGAGACGCTACACAAGATGTTTCTATCAGAAACAGTAACTTTAACTTGCACCAAGTATTAAATCTCACTCCAAAATAGCTCAGTCAACAAGGAGCTCACTCCAGTGATCCTCTTCCAGACAGACTCACAGCAATCACCACAGGATAAGACCCTGGACCTTATCTTCCATTCAGCAGCACTCATGTTGTTTGAGACACACGTTCAATCTCGAAGCATAATGAGCTTTCTCTGCAACTTGACCACACTGTAAGTCTGTGTTAATAAAAATACACCATAAATAATTAACAGTAATTTAAATATTCATACGTTGTGGGGGGCAAGGCCTTTTATCAGCCAGTTGAAGATAGGGTATGAACCATGCTACATTTCACCAAGGTTAACTTCATCCTAAAGATGCTACCCTAGTGCCTAGAGCATTAAGACATCAGAACAGCCATCGGGCAGTTTGCTAATATATAACTATAATATTCTCACTTGATATACTACAATTTCAGGAATGGTTGATTCATATAAGCAAGCTTTAGAAAACATTGGAAGCATTCATTTCATTTGACTAATGCTGATATGACGCATTTATAGATATCTTTTAAAGGCATTCTTTCCCATTTTTTTTACCCAGGAAAGCGATTTTTCTTCCACAGCATTGGAAACATCACCTCAAATTATCGCTTGAAGGTAGAATTGCTCCTGAGCCAAATGATACTGTATAGAACTGCAAACATTGTCTCCCCCAGGTGACTTTAGGAACTAGGATTCCTTTTCTGTAAGTGTTTAGATCTGTGCCTTTGCCTCTGGAGCTGAACAGAAAGCCCGTGGTGAGTGCATGCTCTCCTACCCATATGCACATGTAACTTGGCATTAACATGATCCGTATCCACACAGTGATAAACTAAACAAAAGAACTCTGAGTCAAATATAGAAGTGATGCTGGAAAAAGCTCTGTGAACCTCCCTCTGCATGTAGTCTTACTAAGAGACTCCTCTCCCTGGGTGAGTTTGCAATACTGACAATGAACCGGATTCAGTGGTGCTATTAACCCCCTACTATGAAAAGGCAATAGGAAAACGTTCCTAAGTGCTCTGGAAAAAAAAACCACAATGAGCTAATAGTTGTTTGGTTCGGTTTTTTCCAAGTCTGGAATGCAGAAAGTAAGGTTTTATAAATGGGAAAAGTCAATGTTCCAATAGCTTTGTTAGTTCATTTGCATTTCTCATCTGTAATATTGACTACTCAGGCTTTTCTCCTTAAATAAACGGTCTGCTGCCTTTCAGTTCGGGTTAAATTTATTTACTCAAGCACACAAGACAGACCAGGTAGCTCGAGTAAGGAGCCATGGTCAATCTACAGCCTGTGAGACCATTGAGTTCTTGGCTTTTGCAAAAGCAACCCCACATAAACAGACAATCAAACCCAGCTCCTGACAGAAATCATTCCATGCCCTGAAAAGATGTTTTCTTCATCCTACGGTTGCAGAGGCTGAGCAGTAATAAATGCAATCAGGTTTCCAACAAGTAAGCTCATCACGAATGCCATCTCCAATTGATTTGGCGTGAGCTGTCCAGTGCAGATCAGCAACACTGCTCCAGCCCTTGGCATCTGACAGCCATGCATTCGTGTCCTAGTCCTGCACATGAGGACTTGGAGCTCCATTAAAAAGCTTGCAGTTCCCACTGCACTTCTGGAGGGACTTCACTCACCTCTTTGCTTTAATGAGAAGTTAAATATCTGCTGTTAATGGAAGTGTGGCTGCTCAGCATCCAAGAACACGTAAAACGTGGCTTGATGCAGTTTATCTGTTGGATATATTCAATACAAAGAACCGCTAAGCCTCTCGAGACAGCTCGTATGTGGAAGCTTTGGGTTTGCTTCTCCCTCGCCTTTTTCCTGTGGGGTACCCCAAGTGCCACAACTTTCTGCACTGAACACAAAGCACTGTTCTGCCAGTTCATTATTCCATTTGCCATTAGGTGTAGTAAGCATGGATGTATTCCATATTAGGAGTGAGCCATTAGTCGATGGTTTGTACACAGGAAAAAGAGAGAGAAAATCCAGATTTCATTCCTGAGCTTGCTGCACTAATGTGCAAAGTCCTGTGTGTCTCAGTCCAGCTGTGCGACAGCAGTAATTAAACTAACAACTGACAAAACTGAGTCTGTGAAGTGTTCTGAGGTTCCTGAATGACCAATCCTGGAGGAACAAAAATGTACTGCTGCACAGTAGAGAACCACAGCCATATGGCTACAGGAATGCATTTCTGTATTAAAGCCAGAAGGAAGAAAGGAGGATTATGTTGCCTCTGTTGAACGGTTACATGACAGTTGTTCCCAGAGCTCACACTGGAAGGTCAGAGCTACCCCCTGACAGGGCTGCCTTCTGCTGAAGGAGCTCTTAAGTAGGTGGGTTCAAGAATCACTCTTTAAAACCAGGTAAGGAGCATTCCAAGTTCATCTCCTGAACCTCTGACACACCCTTATGTCACCTTCCTGCTATTGAAAAGCTCTGTTAACTCTGCCCTGCTGTAATTACCGGGCAGCCACTGCCTCAGGATAAATCTAATAGACTTTTTGGCACTGTCAGATTAAAACTTACCTATCAACCCACTGCAGTGCTTTAGCTCTCCCTAAATCTGTACTTGCGAGAGAATTTATGACCAGGAATTGCATTTTGCAAAATGATTAAAGTTACCAAACATCCATAAAAAGTTGCAGTTGTAGATAGCATTTTTTTGAGAGTCTGCTTAATTTATGAGAGGTGGAAGGTTTATTGTCATTTAGAGTCCACAGTGATGCAGCAATTTAGCATTCTGCTGAAGCTGTACACAGCTGCTGCCCCGTTTATGGTTTTTACATGTTTCTAAATTGCCATGTTTGTAACGGGGGTGTCTGCATACTGGGAAAGGGGGAAGGGGAGCAGAGCCTCCTCATTGCTCCCTGCTCTGTGGGGTGGTACATCCCCCCCCCAGCCTCTCATCTAAAAGCCACCTTAAACCCACAGACTGCTAACTGAAAACCAGGTAAAAATCCCCTCTGTGAAGAACTGGTTGCAGCTGTAACCCTTAACATACACACTGGTGACCAAGTCTGGGACTAAGAATAGACTCAGCTGCACCTAAGCTCTGTCAGGAGTTTAGACAGTGTGGGGGTCCACTCTGAACCTCATGGCTCAGAGGGAGGATCTCCCTTACACTTATTACCTTTGGTCTCCATATAAAGAATTTTAACTTAACTCTACTTTGATTTTCCTTTTATACATTCAATTAGACACAAGCCATTAACGGAGTCAAAGACTAGTTGCACTAAGACTCCATGAGCAGTTTAGAAAGCAAGGGGGTCTATTCTGAGCCTCCTCTCAAGAGGAGGGTCTCCCTTACCCTTTCTGTCTTCAACCTCTGTATTAATTGGTTTTAGCTTGATTTTACCTCTATTTTCCTTTGTAAGCTCCATCCACACAATAAAATAATAGTGAACCTTGCCATCAAATTCTGTTTAGTTATGCCTTTATAACTCATATTAAAGCTACTCTTGCTAATACCTCTGATGATGATTCTTCGAGTGAACTTATACCATTCATTTCGCAACACCCAAATGTTTAAATGCGAAGCAGGTCGTGTTCCTTCTAACCAGACTGTGAACTAAGCAGTGAGCTTCAGCACTTACTCTGAAGACAAGGTGTCCCCCTCTCCTTAAACACAGATGTAAATTCCTCTGCTGATCCTACATGCTGCGAGGACAATGAAGTGCCACATTAACACTAATGGGAAGTGTTTTAGGCAACCCATTCCCAGCAAAGGGAATCTGTCTGACAGACACAAGTCAGTGACCTGCACATCTACAAAGTAGAGCCCTTTAGCCTTGTAGAGTTCAACTCTGTCCTCCTAACAGTGACATCCTCTAATTCTGCCCTGTATGGGTGTCCTTACCCACATTACAGGCAGAACAGGAAAGGAAGGTTTCCATCATCAGCTTACACTCAATTGCCCATCATTTTGAAGTAACAGATGAAGTGCTTCTCTAGATGCTAATCTGTAATGTGATGTCCGTTTCTCTGTGCAGGAAAACTGCAAGCTTCCTAAGAGGACAACTGCTATCTCTTTAAATGCTACAGTATGGCATCAGAAGACATGGCATCATGTAAAAAGTAATACTTGTGCTATTCATTTGCATATTCAGCTGGGTGTGAATCATCAACCTAGTGTAACAGCACGTAACAAAGTGGCACAATTCGTACCCAACCTAAGAAGCCCTTCCTACTGCTTCCGGTTTAAGCCCTTGATTCTGCATGCAGGTCAGTTCCTTCCCCAGTGTGAAACAAATTCACCCTGACCTTTCAGTAAACTTAGACACCTGGAGAGTTCTGATACAGGAGCAGATAAAGCTGCCAACAGTGTGTTAAAAGCAACAACTGAAACTGAGTCAGGGTAATGCTGGACATGGAAAACGTGCAAATGTTTATTTACTATCTATCGCTTTAGAAGATTTCCTCCCATGGCAAAGGGAGCCAGTTGTAGATTGGACATAGGTGACCATGTCCTTCCAGCTGCTCTCCATACAGTTTGCAGCTTACATTCTAATAAGCATCAGCAGCACCATGTGCTCATCAGAACCGAACCACTGAGACTTCCAAACCAGCGCAGTGCACGACAGAGAGGTGTGTACCAGAACACAGGGATGCCTTCTCACCTCCCTGCCTATCCTGCTGCTATTAATGACCCCTTTATCTTGTGTTAATTTCCTTCATTTCACCAAGCCGGTGTTGTGTTTATAACTGAAAAGTAATTAAAGCCATTTTGATTTATCTCTGAGAAATCCAGTCTCTTCCCCTTGAGCACTAAAATTCTCCATCTTAATTGAATTCCACATTGTGTTTCTGATGTAATTTGAAAAATCCCTAAAAACAAACTCAAAAGGCTCTTTTCATTACTCTTGAATTTCTTTTGCAACAGGCACTGTTTTATCTACGGAGAAGGCTGGAGTTCCTGTCAATTGTAATAAAATCCAAATGCTTCTTAATAACTGGAATGAAGTCAAAAGGAGCCACAACAATGAGGAATTAGAGATTAGCAGCAGTAATCATGGACTAATTGAAACAATAACCTATTAACTGGTGTCTTGGCGGTCCCTGCAGCCATGGGAGCTGTGTGTAACTGAAGCTGGCATCACTGCGCATATACACTTGTCCTCCTCAATGAAATCTTTCCATTGTCAGGAAGAGAACTCACACCTTCCACTTCTGTGAGAATATAAAACATTAATGAGTGGCATTTAGTTAAATTTCACAATCAGGAGCACAATTCATGTTAAGGAACTACAAACCAGCTATTTTTACAGAGAATACAGTTCAGGTGCACAGCTTTACCATTAACAGCCACAGAGATGTAAACTCCTGCTCTGTAAGCACTGATTTTGTTGTTGGAATTTGTTTCTAGGGTAGATACCCATCATTAAGATATGGCATGTTTAAGTAATTAAATCAATACTAATAGAATGAATATTAACATGTCAGCTTCAGCAAAGCAGCTTCAGGGGGTGTTTAGAAAGGTCACCCCTTCTTGAGGATGCCCAACAGGATCAGTCCCTTCCAGCTCATGGTGATTTACTGTATGAGGGAAGCTGTTGCCATTGTGGAGCGTCCACTGCAATGCAGGGACCATTTCTGTCACTTGACAGGAATTAAGCATCTGCACTTCTTTCATTCCCTAAGAACGGAGGAGGCAGATGTCTGATGAATAGACATGGCTGGTGCCCTCAGCCAGGTCAGCAACCCATAGCCAAATAATTCACTGCTGAACTCTACCTGTGCGAGATACAGTAGCTGTTCACTAATGCAGCTGGCACTGGAGAAGGAAGACCTGGCAGGATTTAACCCTTCAAAACTACACCTGTAAGTCCTTGGAAACCAAGAGCAAGGGAAACTGGCAACATTTCCCTCAATAACTCCAAAAGGGACCCAGCAGTAGCACAAGCTGTCCTACAGAGTATCTGTGCCAGAGCTGACAATCTAGCAGCATAAAACCTGTAGAGCAGAGCAGTATGTGATGTAAATGTTGTCCATCATAAAAATCAATGGTTCTTTTGCTAAGTGGTCAATATTTATTTAGCTTTAGCATTGTTTAATTCAATGCATCAATTAAAGATAGTGTAATGTCTGATTTGGTCCCAAGCTGCTGTTTCTGTTTGTCGTTACCTCATCTGTTTGATATCACTCATGTCTTTAAGGCTCTGCTCTTTTGTCCCTTTGCATAACTCAAGGACAGGAGTAATTGACGTGAAACTTTTAAAAATTCATTTCCCTGCATGTGCCACGAGCAGCGAGTGCAGGTCCTGAGCATCATTTATAACTCCATGGTGATTGGCCCTGACAAAACAATACCTTAAAAACTCACCAAAGTAAATTATGGTCCAGGCAAATGGCTGGATGTGAGCTGGGCCCAGGGCTTGGAGCGCAGCCAGGCAAAAACAAAGTAATGCGCTTTTGATATTAATAACAGAGATGATATTGATCCGTAAGCCAGTGTCACTTCTGTGCTCAGGCAAGGAGATTGCTTCAGGCATTTAGTCCACTGAAAGCCACTTTCCATATAGGCCATTTAATTCTGGGAGTCTTTAATTATGTGAAATGGAAGCCAGTTAAAGGGCCAGATACCTATTTACTCATCTTAGATATGGGCAGTGATTCAGGAAGCTGTCAAAAGGGTACATAACTCAATTCTTAGATTTCAAAATGTAGACGGCTCTTTATATGTTTATTTCATCTGTGTGCTTCCTTGGCTCGCAGCCTGCTGGGAATTTGTAGGTACATGGACTCAAATTAAAAGATGATCGTTTTCAAAAGACCTGGAGCTAATTTTTCCTTTGGAAAAAAATCACAGAAAAATGGCTTTTTAATATTTTTTTACACAACAAAAGCAGCAACTCAGAAAAGAGCCAATATCTCTCCGTGAAGCACAGGAGGCACTAGAAAGGAGACAGTACAGATCAACTAGTCTGAGAATATCTTTTAACACGTGAGTTTGCACCCACCTGAAAACGTTCTTGTTATGCTCAAACAAAAGTGGTCAGAGTTGCACAAACCAATTATTTGCCTTAAATCTACTTGAAGAAGTTGTTCCTTACTTCCCACCCCCCTTCCCTCAGGGAAGGATACTAAGGAGTGCCAGGCATTGCTCATAGGCCTTACCCGCTCGGAGGACAGAACTTTCCAGTGCTAAGGGAAGGGAAGTGGGGTGCTTTGGGACTGCACAGAGGGGACCCAATGCTGATGAAGGTCTGCTGCAAAGCTATACTTCTATTTGACTTCTTCCTACACACATGACCCCAACCAAAGATCCCTCTCTGTAAGGCTGGAGTACCTTACTTTGGGTAGCATGAATTTATCACCAAAAGAACAAAGAAACCATTTTAGTGTATTGTGTCTTACGCATAAGCTACCTGAGGTGTTCAAATCTCTGTGCTCTTCTTTAACTAAGCTCGTTCTGGATGTTCTCCCTCTTGTCCCAGGGGTGTCAGTACAACTTTTCATGGCCATTTCCACTGGCCCAACCTCCCTAGGCAAAGCATGACCTGCACTAGCATACCTAGCAAATCCCATGTCCTGGGTTCAGCAGTAGCAGTCATTTTTCTCCTTGGTAGCTGATGCAGCGCTGTGGTTTTGACTTTCGGTGTGGGAACAACGCTGATAACACCGATGTTTTCAGTCACTGCTTGGGAATGTTTTGGTCTGACCAAGGACGTTCTGAGCCTCACGGTCTGCCTGGGAGGAGGGGAAGCTGGGGAGAAGCAGAAACAGGGCACCTGACCCAAACTGACCAAAGAGGCATTCCATACCACAGCATGTCATGCCTGGGATGTAAAAACAGAGGGCAGAGATTCGGAAGAGTGGGGTTCACTGCTCGGTCGTGCTGGGTATCGGTGGTGAGTGGTTGTATTCTCTTCCCTTGTTGTTGCCCTTGTCATTATTGTTGTTGGCGGTAGCAGCAGTGGTTTGTGTTATACCTCAGTTACTGAACTGTTCTTATCTCAAACTGTGGGAGTTGCATTCTTTCAATTCACCTTCCCATCCCTCCAGGAGCAGGGGGAAGAAAGAAGGGGGAGTGGGTGAGCAAACTGCATGGCTGACTGGACTTAAACAACGACACCCCATCTGGAGATGCTGCATCAATGCAAGGAAGTTAAAAGAGATCATGTGCTCCATGCCAAAGCGTAGCAAAGTTGTCATGTTGGTAAACAATCCATCAACTTCTGTCTTGCTAGGATTTTCTTTCTGCATGTGAAATGAGCTGAATCCTCAAGGCAGCTGGAGCATTTCAACAGTCCTGTGCATCAAAATACATAATATTGCAAAACCCACACTCTTCCCCATTCTCCTGTTTCTTAATGCCAGTGTTTATGCCTAAGGATGTCAACAGGGCGCTTTGTCTTCATCATTTGAGAGTCCGGTTTTGGGTAATTGTGCATCGCAAAGCAGCTGAAAAGAGTAGGAGGAAAACTAATCTGAAACATATGATGTTCATAAAGATTTCAGGCACTGCATCAGCAGCAAAATCTGACAGCAGATGCAAACTGCATTCAAGGTGACAAGCTGAGCTCTTAAAACTCGACAGACCCCTTTGACAGTGGGAAAAGTAGTTTGAAAAAGACTTACATTGCTGTTGACTTTCAGTGGATGATGATACTTTTGTTTAATAAAGAGAAAGAGCAACACACAAGAACTCCATGATTCTATGAAGAGAAGGGTCCACCAGCTGACACATGAAAAGACTTCAAATTATAAATGTGCTGATGAAATATTAGTGTCATTCTGCATAGACTTGTGGCCAGCGAGGAGGAGAAAGGAGCAATCCAGATCATCAGGAAAGCATTAATTGGGTTTGTGGGGAAATTCAGTCATTGCAGAGGCATTGTGCCAATCAGTCTGAGGGCACCCCCACTGCTCTGCTCCGAGGGATGGACAGGTACAAAACGAGCAAACCCCCAAAGACAGAATTACATCTGAAAGTAGTAAAGAACAAAATCACCGTGCTGCAAATTCTACCAGCCAAGCGTCCACAAATACACTGTCTGCAGTCAACATCCATTCAATTTAATAAGAGGAGTTGGAAAGGAGAAAAGTAAAAAGGATTTGGTGCTATGCCAGCATACATTTTCCCACTATAATCTGTCATGTTGCTCTCTTAATTTGTGTAAATAAACAAGACTGGCCAGATGCCTGCTTTGGGTGAGGTGTTTGCATGCTCTCCTAATATTCTCTCCTGGTTTTTGACTGGAAACCGCCCAAACGAAAGAGTTAACTCACTTTCTGTATTAAATATTTACATAAAACTCTTCAGGAAGGTGTGTGTAAATTATAAATAATGTAAGGCAGGACTGGCCTCGGTTAGAGCTAAGAGACCCAAATTGTATCATCATAATACATTATTCACATATAATGCATCTATTCTCCTCCATTAGTGTTACTAGAAAAAGCCCCTGAGTACTTAACTTGAATTTGGAAGAGTGTAATAAATGTGAGATAAACAAATAGCAGTGGGGATGCATCTGTAGTTAAACAAGTGTAAATTAGAGCTCAGCCTAATTCCTTCAAACCACACGTAGGACAAACATGACGCTCGCCAGGAACAAGACATCAGTTACAAACTGCAAAAGAAGACAGAATAAATCCAAATTACTCTCTATAGCTCCCCCCTACACATCCCTCCCATCCCTCCAAAACAGGTTTCCATGGAGAACAGCTTTCTGCTGAATATTCACCAGCAAAGTTACACTCAAATAAAACCTTCGTGTTGCGACAGAAAATGACAAATGTCGAAAATACACATTTAAAAGCACACTTGCTCTTAATGCCCACTGTGGATGTGCCTTTCACTGACATGAGAACAGACACATGCTCCAAGTCCTTTCCTGCTGCTGGCCTCCGTTATACAGCTCACCCCATAGCAACGCATCTCAAAATGAGTGACTTACAAAAATGCTATTGGTTATTGCAATATAAACCACAAATATACGTATGAAAATGTAAAAATACCATGAGTGAGCTGCAGTGCACAGGTATTTCTTCAGGACTGTAGATGCTCATGCTTAGTTTATACCCATTTCCCTTTGTACTTCTATTTTCTATAAGCTTTAATAGGTGGCTTCTGCCTCATTCCTCCTCCCACCCTCGAAATGGAGAGAAATTCTACTCTCCCTCTAACTGGGGCCTGAAACACTCCAAAAACTGGTCATCTTGGTCAAACCTTGCATCCCACTGGTCAGTCTGACAGTCAAATAACAGCGGTGATAGAAACAGTCCCAGACTCAAAAGGAAAGGTGAAAACGGAAGACAAAGTATTCACACCAGCCTAAGGTAAAGAGGGAAAGCAGCCACAGTAACTCCTGAACAGAGGGATGCATTTCCAGGACAGCACTCCACAGACCCAATTCCCACCTCCTGTGAGCTCAGGAAAGCCATCCCTGCCCCTGTCCCACATTTACTCTTTAACTAAAGAGCTGCTTTTCCTCAGGCCCAGAAAAAACCATCATCAGCTGCTGATTACTGAGAGCTTGAAAGTGATTTATTAACTTCCCGCCTGCCTCCAGCTTGGGAACATGACTGTACTCAGCAGCAGCCACCCCAGTCCTTGGGCTACTTTTCCAGGTGCTTCCCGGTGCCTGGAGCCTCCCTTTCTTTTTCACACGGGTTCCCATTACTGCAATATTCAGAATTGTTTCAGTACTTCTTGGGGTAACTTTTTACCTTCTTTGGTTCTTTCCTGGAAGTGAAACAAATGAATGCCCCCTTCCCCTCAGCAACACAAACATTCCTGCCTGTTGGAGTTCTGTTTCCTTTCTATAGGTTACACTGAAGTAACTCAGATGGGAAAGTGACTTTGATTACGGAGCCAAGCAGGCGCAGGGGTCTACCTGCTGACAGCTTCTATAGCTCACGACTGGTGGTGTGCTAACTGACGCCTTTTTCAACAGTGAGGCTGACAGTCCCTCTGTCCCTCCAAGTGATTTCAACAGAGTTGTCTTTCCATTCTTTTGTGCTCTCCCACAATATCCATCCCCTTCATTGAACTGCCCACAAGAAGACCATAAAGGCAATGACATTACATTTGAGAGGACATCACTCAGTGTCCTCTGCTTCCACCCATATTTCCTTTTAACATGTCCTTTACAAATAATTCATGCTTTATCTTTTTGTTGGAGTAGGAAGAAGATTCCAATAGTTTAACTAATATTTTTGTCATATTATTATTAACTAGTGTTTTCTCATCTTCTGTCTTTGCAAGCTGCTGCTGGTCTAATAGTAGAGAAGTTGCCTGGTGGCACATTTATTTGTTGCAAATGATGATTCAAATGTCTAACCTCAAAACATCAGCATGCATAGCACTGGTGAAAAGCAAATGACATGTCACATAGCCCAAACAGTCCCAGCGCTAGAGGAAAAATGAAGTTAAACAGTCTCTTGAGGCCAGCCTCTTGATTTGGTATAGGCCAAAGAGGTGCAAAAAAACCCTTTCTGCAGGTGTGGCACGAAGAATGTGGCAGGCAAATGCTACTAGAGCAACATAATCCCATTACCCACTGACTAAAAAGGGACATGTCAGAAACAGACCACATTTCTGCTATCACCCCACTACGGAATCTCAGGTGTCCTTTTTACTACTGTTTCCTCGAGGTGTGAAGAAAGAGAGTTTCATAGGCCTGGGAAGTGCTTAGAGATCTGGTTAGTAACTGCAAGCACATGCAATATTCTCATGGCTAATTATCAGCAGACATTAGTGGAGTTGCAATGCACTACGCTCAGGCCAAGAGGCCCCTAATATTTAGGCTTAAAAGCCTCTCAGAAAGGCTTTATAAATACTCATTGAAATGAGAAAGGCAACCACTATGTGAACAGTGTTACTGCTGTTCTGCAAGGGGTTTCTAAAGCATGTGCTCCTGCTAGCTACGGGTGTTCACATTCAAGAGGCAAGTACCTTCTCTCAGCCACAACTCAATTACAGTTTGAATGACTTCTGCTTGGCAAGGAAAGCTGCTGTAGGGATGAGATGTGTGGCAGTGGCACAGTCCTTGAGCTTCCTTCATGCAGAGCTCAGAGACCTTTGCTAAAATAACCAGATTTATTATTAGTGCAAGTGGAACACGAGTTAGAGTTGCCTGGTTAGTGGCTTAGGCTTTCATCATCTTCTCCACGCCTTACTCAAACTCTGCTGGACGCCACATCAAAAGGCTTTATATGTCACAGAAAATCCTCAGAACCGACGAATGTCTCTAGAACGCCTCAATAAAATTTAAAAACATTAATGCCACCTGGATTAAAGAGCAATAATACCACGATAAAAAATGCTAGTAAAGCTACTGCAGAACCATAGGAAGGACTCTCCTCACAATTGTGTTTTAGTGGTAGTAATTGTTTTGCTAGATACTTCTAAGCTGTATGCTCCTCAGCTGAGGGAGTCAGGCACACACACCTTGGTAAAGCATCCAGCAAGCTTCAGGTCGGCAGTGTGTGTTTTAATGTGACTCCTTTACAGTATCTTAGAATACACCAAAGGCAAAGCCTACAGAAAACCACCCCTGAATCACCAGAGAAAGTGGACTTCAAATAGCAAGCATTGCTTTAGCCCTAGCCAGGTACTTATCCTGCTCCATTCACTAACATCCAATTAGCTCCCAAGCCCCTGTCCCAGCGCTGAGGGTTTCTTTTCAGCCAAACAAACCAGGATTACAAAACAACCCAACAAAGAACCCTGTCCCCAAACAAAACCCTCAGTGTAATTAATTTAGAGCCAGAGTCACAGGGAAGCTGAAAGCACAGTAACAGCCACAGAGAAATCCCCTGCAAGCTACTGAGACATGCAAGAGCTGCTGGAAGCTGGGAACTGCAGCCCAGAACAGATTTCTTTACGTGATGATGATGACTGCCACACAGATTGATTTGGCACTACAGAGGTCTGGCAAAGCTTCTCCTGTGATTCCAGAGGATTTCCCTGGCATTCAAGCGCTGACTGAAAAGGGTGCGTGCAATTAATGCACGTGTGTACGACAACATGTGCCAGTGTGTGTGTAGCTATACAAACGTTACCAAACCTCATTTACTAAGGGAGTTTCAATAGTTAGCTAACAAATTAAGCACTATTTTCTCTATCAGCATGGTTTCTAAATACATAACTATTGTTTTTTTCATGAGATCTTGCTCTCCTTACTAAGGATTCATAAACAAGTAACTGGAATTACTGATAAACAATGTGATTTAATAAGACATGAAGATGACTATAAAACCACTCTAGTTCTATTATCACACTAAAATCCACTAAATTATTCACCAGAGATAATTACATTGAGTGAATTTAGAAAGTTGCATAGAGTAAAAAGGAAAGGAAGAACCAGACAGATCTGAGGACTTAATAGAAATTCTCCTTAAAACAAGACTAGGTTCATCCCCTTAAAATGCTTAGGTTTGTGCTCTTTAACTTACAACACCCAGCATTAACAAATATGCTTTTCTGGCCTCTTTCCATAGACACTTCTCCAGAAATAGATCTGGTTTAAGTCTAAATGCCCCTTTCTGATATTTGCATCCGAGCCTCCCACTGGACCTGCACACAATGTTCAGCCCCCGAATGCTCACTAAACATCAACTGTCAAACTGACTTGTTTCCCTGGCTTTGGAAAAGTGCTGTGTAAAGAACAGCCTGAAGTGGGAAAACGATGTGATTTTCCCCATTAATGCAGATGTGGTGTTAAATAACAGCACCAAGAAAAAAAAAAAAACCTTTTTCCTCCCAAAATTTCAGGACAAATATTACCTGTGGGTACATTTCTGTGCTAACTTACTGTGAGCGTCCCTTTAAGTAAACTTGTCACTGAACATTTATTTTGGTCCCCTATTGTCTCAGAGTAATAGCATGGGGAGTACAAAAGGTCCAGGGCCCAGGATACAAACCTTGAGGCTTTGGCTAACAAAGCAGCTGACAAGGAGGGACTGGGTGACACAGTGACTGAAGTGTTCACAAAAGCTTTGGGTTACAGATAGCAGAAACAGAAACATAAACAATATTCCAAGAAATTAATAGTAATGGTAGCATCAAAACTACTCAAATTGCAGTGTTTGAGCACCGGAAAAGATAGTGGGTATCAACTATTTAATTATTTCCAAATACTTTATCATATATCTAGATGTAATAACTCAATTTTATGCCACTTTCATGGAAATCTATTGCATTATTTTCTTACTTTTTTTTTTTTCATTAGGTGAATAGTCCTTGCAACTGAACACAAAAGAGAAATGATGCAGATAGCATTATGGTCCCGCTTCCTCTCCTTGCATTAGGTTGGAAATGATATGCAGTGGGGATTATGCTTTGTTTAAAGCTGAGCCTCTGCCTCTAAAAGAATACATTATACAAATCTTCTAATGTTGTTGAAATTCCCCAAAACTTGATTGTGTCAGACATAATGTGGCAATGAGGTTCTTATCCCTACCTTATGCCGAATAAATATCTAATATCAGAGAGTATAACCTTGGAAAAGTATACACTGGGGAGCATCCCTCCCGTCAATAATTCATAGTGCTGGTGGTGGGAAGGTACATTCAGCTAGCCCCTTACGTTCTCCAGAATACATTAATGCCCACACAGCCCCAGCTCGGAGGAAAGCAGTGGGGGAAGGGGACAGCACAAGAGGGGACAGATGAACCTTTCAGGTCCCTGAAAAAACAAACCCCACCTCGGAATGATTCCACACAGCTCTCCATGTACAAAGAGCAAAACAAGGCAGGCTCCCCCCCGACAGGTCCATAATCAGAGTTATTGGAAGGAGAGAGCATCTGTAATATACATCTTCACACATGCACGTGCTACAGAGATTTGTCTTACATTTTCTCACAGGGGTGAGCTTCCCTGATTCAGTGCAGCCGGAATTACACTGCTGAGAACCTGGAGTAGTGCACTGATGAATGAGGCCCCCAGGAGTCCACGTATTAATTCTCCTAATGTTAATCCAAAACTCAATACATTCAGGTTCAGGGATGCTTCTTCAGGCAAAAATACAGGTACCATTCAAATGAGCTCACAACAAACAAGATCATTTTCGGATAGAATGTATCTCCCTTAAAGATGATTGCACTTTTAATTAAAGCTAAAATGAGAGCAGCTTTTAATACAGTTTGGAGTCTTTTGCCTATTTGCTCTTTAACTGTTATAGTTTTAATGATTTAGGAACCAGAAGAATAACTAAGAAAGCCAACAGTCATTATCTCAAATAATGAGACTTTTTAATGCAAAATCAATGTTTGTTATAATGAAAATAGATTCCTCAGCTCCTGCAGGGTCATACGTAACCATTCCTTTTCACTGTGAAATAGAATGCGATTGCTTATTTTCACCAACATGCTGAATGTTTTTATTCAGGAGTGAAAATAAAACGTCAGAATTCAGGCACTCTTATTGAGCACATATATGTAACCAGCAGCTCTCAGCAGATGACTGAAGCTGAGGAAACTGGGATTGTTTTCTGGGAACTTTCAGAAGCTTGAGGAAGGAATGCAAAATTCCCAACAAGGAATGGAAAAGCTGGGAAATAAATGGCTGCATTCCAGCTTCTGTTCAGACACTTGACCAAACCCTTCATTCGTTATGTCAAACAAACCACACTCAAAACCAATACAGTGTATCTTAAGCAGGCTTTAGGAAGTAAAATAATAAACTTCTTCCATAACAATATATCAAAATGGTTATCAATGCTGAGAAAATTATGATTATTATTGTTGTTTAGTCAAAACATGGATTTGTGGTCATTTTTTAAGTCCAAATATTAGGAAAAGGATATTAATATCTCAGAGCCATATGTGAGTAAGAGTCCAGAGGATCTAAAAGGATGCACAGAAACTCATGAGCTTAAACGCTTCATTTGGAAACACTTTCTCAAGAGTTATATTTGGGTTTTCATGCAGTGCCCACAAGGTGGAAAATCAGCACATGACAAAGACGAAAATGAGCAGCAAAGCTGCCAATAGCCTTTAAAATGCTTCCTTAGGTTCTTTGAACAGCAGCTGAAGAGCAAGTTCTCACCAGAACAGAACCACAACTGCAGCACATCTGCACAGGAATCTTCAAACATAACCAGCCCAGGGTTCAGGACTGAGGGGCGCCCGAGCTCAAGCTGCATTGATTATTTTGGCGCTATCTTGAATAATGTGCTTTTTTGGCAGCTGTAATCTCTGAAGGCTGCTTTTTGCAGAGACAGTGACACTGCGTATCAGACAGCTACACACAGGAGGAATTCCTCACAGAGATACAGACAGGAAGCTTAGTCTGTCTTGAACTGTTCTGAAGCTGTGGCTGCCCCATCCCTGCAGTGCTCAAGGCCAGGTTGAACACAGGGGCTTGGAGCAAGCTGCTCTAGTGGAGGTGTCCCTGCCCGTGGCAGGGGTTGGAACTGGATGTGCTTTAAGGTCCCTACCAACCCAAACCCGGATGGGATTCTATGATTCCACAACTGGGTGCCCAGGCAGGGCTTGGGAGCCTTGAGAACATGTACAGACAAAGCAGGGATAAATAGAGCATGTTCCTCTAGGCTGTGTCCAGTCAGGCTTTGCTATAAGCTCCTTTTGTGTCCTATATAGTAATGTGCTCATGGGGCACAGCCCTGTTTGAAACTGTTGCCTTTGGAAGCTGTAACTGAAGAAACATTTCAGGATAATTGGTGTGGAAACACCACAAATCATACTTTTCAGTGACAATAAATGCGAAGAAAACATGCACAACTATTCCAAACTTAGCTGAGGCAGAAAAGTGCTTCTGGACTTGTACAGCCTTCTGAAGCAGTAATACTGACTGACCAGTCCAGCCTTGGTTCCAAGCTTCTCTTCATGGTGAAGCCTCGACAACTAGAATGATACCTAGAGTTTCCACAAGGACTGCTTTTTTCCCCATGTGATCTGGTGATGTTGCTCCTTTGCGTCTTCCTGATGCTCATTCTTCATGAACATTGGAGAAATGGAACTTTGAGATGGATCACTTCTTAATGAAAACCAAACTGCCATCCACACAGAGGCACCTGTGGAAATCAATGTCACATTTCCAAGAGCAAGAAACCCTTGCTTGCAACTATTTTGTGCTTCTGCAGTAAAACGCAGCACTGATCTTCTGACAGAGAGTAATCTGAGTCACATCAGGTCAAACCTGATGGCTCATTCTCAAGGTTGATAAAAAACAGGAGGAAAATATCTTCAAGAAAGAATGTTATTTATGTATGAGAGTGAGTAAACCACACTATGCTCATCGGTGTGATGCAGACAGAAGGGAAGTCTAAATTCTGAGTCAATTATCCAATGTGATGTATTTTTTCATTTTCAAAGTACCCAGGATTGACACTAAATAAAGAACAGTAATTTTCACCTACCATAGCAGAATTCAGAGCATTAAAATAATATATAACTAACCAAGAAATGCAGTTTACGTAGGAACTTTCCCTAATTTACACATTCCTTGTAATGAAACATACAGGCCCTCCCATTAGGGAATCTGGCTGCATTTGCATAAGCTGCTCCACTGTGGCGCCCGCTCCTATGTGCCTTTAGGAAACTGCTTTCACATTTGAAAAGTATTTTATTTACAGCTACCTCAATTACTACATAAAGAATATTAAATAGTTCAATGTCTCTATGCCATAGAACAGGTTAACAAAGAACATATATAAAAGAATTAACCCCATCAACTGTTTATAAAGGATGAAGTCCTCCAGAAAGCATCACAGATTTACACAGCATAGCAGAAAACTCATGTCAACTTTCCTCGACAGCCAATTGCTCCTAAAATACCTTAAGGGAAAGTATTTCTTTGAAAGAGGAATAATATTAAAGCTTCAGGATGGGGCTACCTTCAAGGAAGGGGTTTTCCCAATAGAATTCATCTTTATTGTTGAAATCACACACTTCAGTAAGAAATGGGACAAACCAAGAATTAGGACCAGGCATTGTATTTGCAATACAATTTCTCCTACATGAATATATTCACTTCAGGAGTAATACTGAGGCAGTTTTCAACAGAGCTGGGAACAAACACGTATATGAAAACCTGAGCCTTTCTTGAAGCCTTTACTGTAATGGAACAGCTTTTTGTCCCTTCTTTCTTTCTCCTTTCTCTTTAGCATTTAGGAGTTTGAAAATCTGTAATGCATCTTTTTCAACATGCAGGTGTATTCACTATCAGCTAAACTGAAGGCCCAATCAGCATACATAAACTCTGCCCCTAAGCAGACTGTACTGGTTTATACAGAGATTAGGATTGCTTTGAATTACACATGCAATCAGGACATTTCATAGAGTAAATTGTGGTCATTTTGACAACTATACAGCAAGCTTAATTTCAGGCCCAAGTATATATGATATTCAGAGATACAATGAGGTAATTTAACATTTAAAAAGGGGACTATGTAGTATAAATTAGTAGAAAAATCATGACACTTACAAACTTATTCTAAAGATGCATTGTTCCTTTTTCTTCAGGAAAAAAAAACCCACCAGGTTCTATTAAGAATAAATTAACCACTAAAGAATTCCATTGATGGCCAATTCATACTGGAAATCTATTTTAAACTTGGAAAAGAAAGGAAGGGAAAAGAGCAAAGAGAAGAGAGAGAAGAATGCAAATATGTGCAGAATGTATGCATATGATAATTATATGCATTATAATACCATACTTGAACATGCAGCCTGCACACACAACAGCAAACCATTCTTAAAGGATATCAGCTATTCTTGTTACAGGCAGATTTCAGAAAAAGAAGACAGTCCTCACTGTAAATATATATACATGCTTACACATGTATGTATATATATATTTATACACACATGTATACTAATACATACATACCTATGATTTAAGAAGCTGCTCTATTTTCAAGGAATAGGAGTCCTAAGAATGGAGGGGATCTCATGAGGGCTCGCTCCTGCCCTGTAAACCAGCCTATGAAGCTGCAGCAAGGAAAATAATACTGACCAGATGCCTGTAGAGATCTAATGTTGCTTATGCAGTTTACATCAAAGCATCCTGCTGTGTAGTAATAATAACTAAAAATAGAAAATATGGTGCAGGAAAAATTCCACCTGTAATACCTGACACAGGCTTAGAAGATTTGGTTTTGCATTTTTCCCCTCCAGCTGAATGAAGATCTGTTATAGTTCAAACCTACACTAAACAAGGGAAATCCTTTGGCTTGTACTTAAGTGCATTGAATGGACACAGCAATACTTCCTGCACTCAACCTTCACGAATCTCCACAGCCCCTACTTCACTCCTGGGGTAGATGCGCCACAGAAGCTTTCTGGTCAAAAGCTACCTGAAGTGATGTGCTATGAGCTGATGTGCTCTGTAGGTGGGATTTTTGCCTTCAGAAAGCTGGAAGTCCTCTGAATATGCAATTAGTACCATAAATACTGGATCAGCAAGAGATCAAATGCCAAGACAAGAATATGCAAGGTAGGAAGTAGTGATTACTAGGACTTATCACAGCCTTTAGCAAAGACAACGCTGTTCTCAACCACCCAACTCTCATATTAGAAGAGTCGATGTATTATCATTAACTTCTGCTCCAGTCTGTCACCCCTACACTGTCACCTTTCAATTACAGATTTGTGGTAAAAGGCATAAACCCCAAACTTGTTTTATAAAAGTTACTTGCAGGGATGGAGGGGATTTTTTCCACATTTTGATTGACAGCAACTGCATCATCTTAGTCCGATTTATCACTCACCAGTTTACACTCCTGCCAAAAAGGCTTAAACACTCTCCTTTTCCAAGCGTTTAGTCTCTGACCTTTACACATGGAATTCTACTACCCTCAGAGAATTTCCTGCCTTCTGTACTCCTCAGAATGCACCATGATAGTAGTTGAAATCTTCTAATTTCTTCAAACTGTGCCTTCCCAATTATTTATTTAAGAGCTGTGTAGAGAAGCTCTCCATTCTCACCTAGATCAGTGATAAGAGAGGAATGGCCTTTTTAGAGTGTCTCAGCTTTTGAAAGCAGATAGAAATAATAAGGTTGACAAAAGAAAAAGGAAAATTGAGCATTATGAGGGTAATAACTTAGAAAGTGTCAGATTCAGAATAATTGAATTCAATGACATTTAATGCTATAGAAAACAATAGCAGCAGCCCAGCCGCCCATCTGATTCATGTCTAGTTCATGTTTAACAAAACAAGGCTAAGGGTCATGCAGTCAGGAGTCCCATAAATAACCCGTTAATGGGATTTCCAAACAAGCTGTCCTCAAAATGGGTTTTCGTCTCACAGAAAGAATATTAAAATGCAAATGGATTCGGGCTGTGTCCTCATAAACAACCATGTTCATTTAACCTCTGACCTCAGCGTTTAACTGCCCATTCCAGCAATTTGTTCAGTATTAGCCACAGCATGCCACTCCAAAGCACTAATGTTGAGAAGAGAGGGCTAAATGAATGGGTTACTACCCGCGATGCTCAGTTAATCATGCCAAAATGACTTTACAGGCATAAAACTATTCTTCTCAAACCTCCCTTGTGTCAGTTGATGGTTTTGCCAAGGGAAGAAAAAACAAAAAGGCAAAAAACAAATTATGAGCAAGAGCCAAGAATAAGGTTTTGAAAGCTCACGGACTGCAGTGCTGAGTGCCAGCTCACCCAGAGAGCAGCCAGAGCACTTCAGCAGTGCCTCTGCTCACCCTCCTGACCCGTCCTTGTCACCTCTCCTCAGAAAGCAGCCGGGAACACTCCTGTGAAGCACTTCACACTTCCACTGTGCTAAATCCAGACTTTCCTGCCCCTTCCCAGCACCAGAATATTCCAGGCATTCCCTGCAGCATTTTCAGTTACATCTTTAGAAGAATGTGGCTCTTCTAACTTACAATA
The DNA here is from genome assembly GCA_032466535.1 of Forpus xanthops. Lineage (NCBI taxonomy): Eukaryota > Metazoa > Chordata > Aves > Psittaciformes > Psittacidae > Forpus > Forpus xanthops. The sequence goes on along the minus strand of JASSUY010019113.1, from coordinate 273 downwards.
CTAAATAAACCCCAAAACGAACAAACCAAATCAAAACACTTGCCTGACATGAACAGTATTTAAATCAGTCTCTGTCTGAATTCAGCCACATCTCTCCTCTGTGCTATTGCTCACAGGTCTCAAGGAGAGCCCTTCAAAAGACCTATAGGAGCGTGTCTGACTATAGAATCCCAGGGTGGTTTGTGTTGGAAAAGACCTTAAAGCTCCTCCAACCCCTGCCATGGGCAGGGACACCTTCCATAGAGCAGCTTGCTCCAAGCCCCTGTGTCCAAC
>JASSUY010019112.1:0-23814 GCA_032466535.1 Forpus xanthops | reverse complement strand
TCAGTTTGGGTCAGGTGTCCTGTCTCTGCTTCCTCCCGGCTTCCCCTCCTCCCTGGCAGAGCATGAGACTCAGAAAGGCCTTGGTCAAACCAACGCATTCTAAGCCATAACTATAAACACTGGTGTTATCAGTGCTGTTCCGAGGCTGAAAGTCAGAAACACAGCACTGCACCAGCCACTATGAAAGAGAAAATGACTGCTGCTGCTGAACCCATGACAGTACTTCCTGTCCCTTCCTGGTTGTTTAGTGTCTGCTTAAAAATGCAGGATATATTTTTGAGCTAAATAAGAAAAAAGAGGGTTGATCACTTCTAAAAATACAGGAAACCTAAAGTATGTTCTGTGTTCCAGAAAATCAGGCAGATTAGCAGTAAGTTAAAAGACTAATGTTCTTCAGTAAGAGGGAGAACAATGAATAGATCTCTTTCTGCAAGTTTGCAAGATGATATCTTCTGCAGCTTCTCAATGTGAATGGAGATGAACAAGCAGGACTGCCCTGAGACAGTGAGGAGCAGAAGAGGGCTTGAATGCATGCATGGTTTGGAACCATGGTCTGCAACCTGAAGCATCATGGAGACCACGTGGGGGGGAGCATGTGCAATATCTCTGAGGAATCACAAGATTCCAGGTCGGAAGGGACTTCAAGGATCATCTGGTCTAACCTTTCTAGGCAGAACATGGCCTAGACTAGATGTTCCAGCACCCTGTCCTGCCAAATCTTAAGTGTCCAACACTGGGGAGTACACCACTTCCCTGGGGAGATTATTCCAATGGTTATTGTTCCCACTGGAAAAAAAATTTCCTCTTGTGTCCAGTCAGAATCTCCACGGGAGTAATTTATGTCCATTACCCTACTTTTCCATGTGACTCCTTGTAAAGAGGGAATCTCCATCCACTTTAAATACTGGAGCACGGTGACAGGGTCTCCCCTTTTCTCTGGGCTAAGCAAGCTCAGCTCTCTCAGCCTTTCCTCGTATGACTTCCCAGTCTGTAGATCATCTTTGTGGCCTTTCTCTGGACCCTTTCCAGCCTCATGTCCCAGCAGCAGTGAGGAGGCTATGGAAGGGCAGAGATTTGGAGATGCCACCAACTCTTCATCACTGCAGCTGTGGGACACCGTGTGTCTGTGCCAGCAGCATTGACACTCCAAGCACGCTTTTGGCTGGCTCTCTCTTTGCTATTTCTACTAACATTTATTGCCAGGGTTACCTGCTGCTGTTGAAAAGAGCGTAGTTAATGTGAGAAACTCACTTTCTTGTTGTTACTGCCAGATAATTTATTAGTTACAGCCAGGTGGCTGAAATTCCTGATCTGTGATTTATTCGCACAATCCTCAAAGCTCTTAAAAGAATTTAAGCACGGCACCAAATAGAAGAAACTGAGAAATTAATTTTGTAGAGAGGTTCGTGCCTCTTGCAAAATGGAACTGATGAAGCAGTACATTCGTATTTCTCTGTATTACTGATGAATGTCCATGGTTGCCCATCAGAGTTGAATATGGGAGTGGAATGGTCAGAGAGGGAGGGGAAAGGAGGGAGGCAGAGACAGTTTGTCAAAATTGGGCTTTATAGTTTGTTTAAGGAGAAAAATACCCCCAAGGAAACCAGAAAACACACGGCATCCAATGAGAAAAGGACCTAAAAGTCAGAAAGAATGGCTGAACACTCATGAATGGATGGAGCATCTCCTGCTTGTGCTAATTTGCATGAGAATCAGATCAGGAACATGATGGAATTTGGGAAGAAAATGTGTTTACTCATGGGCAAATACTTTTCATTTCTGTTTTTTATAAAGGAGGGCATATTTGATGATTCCACACTGAGAATAAATTCTTCTCTCAAATTTCAAGCCCTAATTCCATGAGAAATGATACTTATTAGTAAGAATTATTTTCCGTAAGCAATTCAGGGACTAAAGCGGGAAGATTATATTCTGAATCTCTATATTTTTAGTTTGGTCTTCATGGTCCTTTTTCTTTCTTTAAAGGTTGTATCTTAATGGGGAGCTTGCAGTGGTACATTCTGGTATTTCTTTACAGTTACTGCATTCAGGATATGCAGCGTCTCAGGAGCAAACTGCCTGTAGCTAGATACTGGCATTTCATCGTGCGCTAAATGTTGGGATCTACTCAGTGTCATTTTTACTATAGTAAAGGATTTCAGAAAGGACCTGAAAATGCAGCTTGTGAGCCTTTCTTACAAAGCGTGGTTTCTTAACTTAATTATGGACAACACTGATAATGATTCTCTCAGAAATTGGTGTTCCAGGTTGGAAAAATATTTGATAATAAAATCTTGCTTTGCTGTCTGAAACACAAAATCCAGGATATGTGGTGATGCAGTACTATAAATAGAAATGTTGTAAACCGGAATCTTCTGGTTCTTCCAGTAGGAGATATGCACAGGGATAGGATCGGAGATATCAGAGATACTGGTAGTAAAATGGCTCAGGTAGAAAGAAACAAGGAATAAGCAAATACATCTACCAAGCAGAATAGATGATAGATCAGTTAAACCCAGGAGCTTCTGACCTGGGCTGGCTCTACTGTATTTACGAAATAAAAAACTTTATATATATTAGTGTTATTTAAATAGCACTTATTTTCTAATTCTGCTTTGAATTCCAGTATGAAAGTGTATATGGGAAGGGTTTCCATGAACAGACTGGAGAGAATAACAGTTTGTTGTTTTTTTTAAACTGGTACCTACTCTATGCAGGAAAGGACAAAATGCATGAGAGAAACCAAAGTGTTAGTCTTTTAATGGTTTATCTGTGAAATATTTCTTGTTGTAGAATCCCAGACTGGTTTGGGTTGGACGAGACCTTAAAGCTCATCCGGTTCCAAGCTTCTGCCATGAGCAGGGATACCTTCCACTAGAGCAGGTTGCTCCAAGCCCCATCCAACCTGGCCTTGAACACTGCTGGGGATGGGGCAGCCACAGCTTCTCTGGGCACCCTGTGCCAGTGCCTCAGCACCCCCATAGGGAAGAACTGCCTAAGAGCTCATCTCAGTCTCCCCTCTGGCAGGTTAAAGCCATTCCCCCTTGTTGTATCTCTACAAGCTGTTGTAAAGAGTCCCTCTCCAGATTACTTGTAGGCCACTTTAGGTACTGGAAGGTAGTCCATATAGAAATACTGACATATGGTGCCATTGGTTGAGTGTCTTGTCATCTGGAACTGACAGCCAGAAACTCTTTCTTCACTAGTAGATGGAAGGACCAATGAAGTAGTAAAAAATGTGCCAAGCCAAAGCCATCATACAATGTTGAACAGTCATACAAGGTTAAACAGTTTGTCCTTGTTTCTACTACTGAGCTTCCAGAATGCAATTCTGCTTAAAAACAGTACTCCCACCCGCCTTGTCCATAGCTATTGTGGATTCTAGATGTGTTCAGCTTTTTCTCCTGCCTGCCTGCCCCAAGAGGCCGATATGCTCCATCCTTCCTTCCTTATCTTTTGTATGGTTCATCCACAGGCAAAATTCTGTTCATGTGGCACCCTGCTGTTTCTTTTTGTTAACACAGTTTGGGTAAATCTAATAAAGTCTGTTGGTAGTTGTAAAGATGAGTAAAATGTGCAGCTCAGTATGTTATGAGAGTGGGTTTGACAAGGCCACTGGAGTAAGTATACAACATTAGTTATATTGGGGGCTGTAGCATTTGGGCCATTCTTCTGTGCAGGTGCTGCAGAAGGGAGTGGTAAATTGTTTTAAATTGGAGCTTTGTTAAGTTTATGAAAGTGTAGGATTTCGTTTCTATCCTAGAGATAGAAAATGAACCTTTCATATTGTATGTGGAATCCACGGTACATGTGCAGAGAGGGATTTAAAGGAGATTGAATATTATTTGTTAACATTTAGTTGATACGATAATAATCCAAAGCAATAGAACATTCTCTTATCTCCTGACTTCTCCTGCTCCACCCCTCCACATACATTTACAGTCCTGATGTAAAGCCTGCCTGAATGTTTTTTTCTTTGTGCCTGTATGTTTCAATGAACCTTGCAAATTAACATGGCCAGAGAAAGAACATAGGTTGGGATGTTCCGTGGTTCTCTTGTGTCTTCCATATTAAATATCCCCAGTTAGATCTTACATCTTGGGTAAGAAGAAATGTCCTTCTGTTGTCTAGATTACTAGAAGGCCATTAGGTTTTCTTTCTTCTGTTCCTTTTTCTATGGGACACGTGTAGGGTCATCAGCAGATTCTCTTTGACAGATTCCTCACTATGACAGGGACCAAGATTATGATGATGCCGGTAAATTGTCCTGCTCATAAATGGCACATAATGGTTGTATTTTTCAGTCTGTCTTTCTGGAGGCTTTTCATTTGGTATAGGACATTCCAAAGGCTTTTGCATCTGGAATGCTAATACTCTATGACCTCTTAAACTAACATTTATTATGTTTTTACCTGTATGTATATGGGATGGGGCTTAATAAAGCAGCTTTGCGCCATGGTCTTGTGTAGAACGAACCTTGGATCCATGCCACAGTAGCTTTCCCAGGCAGGATACTTTGTCTATTACAGCAATAATACAGAACAAACAGGTTACCCAAGGAAGTTTTGAATGCTCCATCCCTGGCAGTGTTCAAGGCCAGGTTGGACAGAGCCTTGGGTGAAGGGTTTAGTGTGAGGTGTACCTGCCTATGGCAGGGGGTTGGAACTGGATGGTATTAAGGTCCTTCCAACCCAAACCATTCTATAGCTGGAGTTTTCAAGTTTCCTAATTGAAATTGAAGTCCATTCTCACAATATGAGGTGAGCAGTGCTAGATCCCTGCACTTACAGAGTCTGGCTCTGATTTTTATTAAATGGTCCAGCTGGTTCATTAGAATGAAGTATGTTTTGAATGGGTTTGCATTTTTTTATTACACTATTTAATATAGATTAGCTCTCCTGACATAACATAAATTTGAGTTCATTAACTACGAATTAGGAATTGACATAAACTGAGTAGACGGTATTTCCAGACTGTGTAGTGAAGGTTATATTTCTACTATAAGGTGGTTCTCATGAGTTTTAATGAAAGTCAGTTGGGAATTGGAGTTAGCCTACTTTACTTAAAAGTAAGTGGGAAATAGCCAAAACATTTGTGTGCATATGCAATAAAATGTCCAACTCTTGGGTTTGGTATTCCTTAAATCACTGGATTATGGTTGTTTTAAGAAAATGATTGTATTGTTTCTCATCCTCCAGCAGGACTAAGAAACAGAGTGATATGAAACAGAAGCGAGTTTTATTATAAGTTGGAAAATCCTTAGATAGATAGTTCCTTAAAAAGAAGTTTGGCATTGTTTCTTAATCTGTTTTAGAAACAGCTCTTCTAGACTTCAGCAAAGCATAGCAAAATCCATGTTAGGGTAGAGTACTGTCAGTAATCCATAGAGTCGTAGAATCGTAGAATGGTTTGGGTTGGGAGGAAACTTAAAGACCATCTAATTCCAACCCTCTGCCATGGGCAGGAGCACCTTTCACCCCATTCATCCTGGCCTTGAATGCTGCCAGGGACTGGGGCAACCACAGATTCTCTGGGGACCCTGTGCTAGTCCTGCCTGCTGTCCATGCTCTGAGATGTGGCAATAGCAGCTGCTTAGGTGGCAGAATAAAGGCTGATAAATAAAATCCAGTGACACTTCACAAATTCTTGCCTTGCTTTTAGCAGATTCTAATTTGGAAACATAATGAAAGAAGAGGTAATGTTGAGTCTGGTTGAATCAAAGCTTTGTTCTGAGCTTGAACACTGATGATAACCTGGGGACTGGTATGCTGGGACACTTTCCTCATGCTGTTTGTTAAGGAAGAAGATACTAAGCCCAGGATTTCATTGCAGAAGTAGAGATCTGGTACTACTGAGAGCAGTGAGTGTGTAAGACTAATCAACCTCATTTTTAATATTTACTAACAAATCACGTTCTGTGAAATGAGCATCAAAGATGAGCATGTGTTTACAGTAACTTGGTGAGAGATCAGATGCGTTTAGTTTTGCATAATCTTTATGTGTCCACACTCAAAAACCTTAAAGGTTTTCCATTTGATTATGAAGGTAATGGATTGGTGGTTATTTTTCAAGAATATGAAAGAACATCTCATTTAATAAAACCTAATCTCTGTTAAGCAAAAATAAGCTCTTTGTTTTTTCTATGTTAAATGTGGTATGGAGAGGAATTATGCAAAGGGACATCCAGCTGGCTTTGTTCTGTACTCTTTAGTTTTTGAAAGGATTAGGAAAAACAACTGTTCACCTGAAATGCTTACCTAATTTGTTAGATTACCTTTTTTTTCTGGAGATAATAGAATGGATGGATTAGGAAAGCAAATTCTTGAGGGCATGGAAACTTTGTTGGTAAATCACTTCTGTGGTCTAATTTAATTGAACTTGTGAAATGCACAGTGATGAAACATGGCTAATAAGTAATTTACTTTTATTTCACTAGACGCTGGAAGCTATTTTGAATTTTAAGTACTCTGGTGGACCAGGACATATTGAAGGATATTACCGGAACCTTTCACTTGGCCTTCATGTGGAAGTAGAACCCTCTGTTTTCTTTACACGTGTTAGTACCCTTCCAGCATCAAGGTAAGCCTTGTTTTGCCTGTTGTGTGTTTGACTCATTATCTGTGTTATATTGGCTATAACTTCAAGATCATGTTAGAAACTTTCAATATCAACAGCAACACAGAGGTAAAGAATTACATGCACAAACTTTCAAAACTCCTAATTTAGGCTTTTGGCCTCTTAACTGTGGACTCTCATTGAAGCAATCCATGTGCATTGGGCAAGTTCTGAAGTTCAGACATTCTTTCATGATGGTTTGTATTACGAGAGACATGACAGCTCCTGTGTATTGTCAAATTTGATGGCTTCTTTCCATATCTCTTTACTGTTGTGTGTTGCGCATTACGTCAGTTTGTGTTAGTCTAACAGAATCTTACCCCATTTGCATGTGTGAATGATGATTGTCTTTGGATGTGAGGAATAAGTTGTAAGCATTCTATCCTGTGCTACTTGCTTTCTTTTGTAAGCCACAGGGTGGTTTCACATATCCTACTGAGTTTTAAATATCAGGGTATCGTGTGATGATGGTCAAATGCCATAATTATGAAAATCTGATTGCCTAAAATTCCTCAGCCATGGAGTGCAATCAGTTCTAATATGTTTTTTTTTTTTCTTCTAAGGTTGTCTTTGTTTGCTGCTAAATGCACACTTTCTATTTTCTGTGTTTTTGTTAATTTTATATTACTTTACATTCTGCTGAAGCAAAGCAGCTTTTGCAGAAATGAATCCTATAAGTTAATGATTTTACTGATCCTTAACGATTTTTTTTGCTAACGTAAATTCACTTATGTTAGTAGTTAAATGCCCCACAATCTTTAAGTGTTTGGGATGTATTCTAACTCTGGCAGTTCCAGAGGTAGCCTTTAACTAACTGTTATTCAAAGCATGAATAGACTGGCTTGGGTTTGTTGGGGAGAAAGAAGATTGAGAATGGACTTTGTTAAGGTGCAAAAGTTCTGAGTTATAAATACTGAGGAAGGGGAAATATACTCTTTTAGAAGAAGAATGAAATTAGTGCAAGGAGCAGTTGTTATGGAAGAGACAGGAATATGCTACCCCGACTGTCAAGTAGCAGGATTATTGAAAAGAAAGCCAGTGTGTAGAGTGGGAGCAAGCATCTTTTGGTTTAAATTCTGGAATAATTTCAGTGCAATTATGTGATACTACTACTTATAATAATAGAGAGTGAACTGAATTGGTCCAAGGCATTCCTTCTGATCCTAGGATCTTTCTCATGACAGACTAGGCAAGAAGGAAATACGCGTCTAGGAGATTTTGTGAACATATTTCATTTACAAAGGAAAGAAACGAGTCACTAGTATAATCCCCCTGCAGAAATGTCAAAGGGTGGATGGACAGCAACACAGCTTGTAAAACATGAAGTGTTTCATTTCTTCCTGTGAACAAAAGTAGTAAAGCCTCAAGAGAATTTTGGGGCTTGATCTTTGAGAAGCGTGAAGAAAAGTGGGCAAGTTGGAAAAAGTCTAGAGTAACAAGTGTAATAAAATGTTCCTTATACTAATGCTCAAGTTTACAGAAACTCTTGGTCTTGCTGAAGCAGAGGAGAAGACTGACAGGGGACTTTAATTTGTAATTACATAAAAGATATTGCCAAGAGGCTATGGATCTGTTTTTTATAGCAGCTAATAATAGTAATGACCTCTGCATATAGCAATGGAATTTTAGGTTGGGCAAAGATAATGAAAAACCAGTATAGTTTTTGTAGAAAATGATTAAAAATGAGACAAAGAATGTTTTGCTTTTAGAAGCAGGCTGTGTCCAGCTCTTATTAAAGAGACCCAAAACTCTGTGGCTTTATTGGTAATCAAGTTTGTCAAGCATTTTGCTGCTTGAAAGTGCGACATAACAGGCATCATTTTATTCTTTTAGGAACTGCTCTAGTAAAGTAAATCTAATGCTGCTTGCAAAGTCAGAGCATAGTATCCGGAACAGCTGTTTGCAAAATTCCAGGATCCCTGTTAATGACATTCAGAGTTTCATCCCTACAGTGGCACATTTTCAGGCCTTTCAAGGTTTTAATAAGCAATCTCCCTTTATTGACCTGGAAGCACCACAGCGTGGCCTTTAAATAGCTTTTAAGAAGGTTCATTGTGCAAGTTAAACTACTCAGATGCATTTATTATTTGCATGCATAGTCTTCTTTCAGCATCCAAAAAAAAAGTCCTTTGTGTTCTATCTGCTTTTAAATGGACTGCATCAGAAGTCTTCTCCTTTCAGCATCAAAAAAATCCTTTGTATTCTGTCTGTTTATAAATGGACTACTCTTTGGTTCACTGCAGTTCCTTTCCTGTAGTCACAGAGTAGATTGGGTGTGAAGCTTCGGGTTTTTCGTGTGCTAGTTTTACCCTTCTGTGTTTTGTGTAACACGTCATTATCCTACCCCTGCCTTGTCTGTCTAGTCCCAGGAATTCACTATGTGAGGCAACTGTTTAATCCTGAAACGTTTAAAAATGGATTGAGGTGCTAATTCAAAGGTAGAGTTTCTGTGTTGTTCAGCTGTGTATGCTTTCACAAGTCTGGTGGCAGGAGGGGCTATATATAGTGGCTCCAATTCAGCCAAGTGCTTCAGCTCATATCGTATGCATTTGCCTCATTCTTTGCCTGTTCATCATACTAATCAGCATTTAAGTCAATGGAAACTTTTCTTTTAAGTGATTTGCTGATTGGAGATGTAGTTAAAGATGTGACTGCTTTTAATCAGGATGCCTAAAGCTTTGCAGAGTTGGGGGAAAATAGTGTAATATTTGAATTTCCTTCAGAAATCTGTCATTGAAACCCCATCAAAAGGCAGGTTTGGGCTTGTTTTTTGTTACGTTGGGTATACATTGTCTACCAGGTCATGAATGCATTTAGATTGTAAATGCTTATTATCTGTTGTTGTTTTGTTCCATATTTTGAGCTTTTTGATCAGGAACACCATTCCTTTACTCTTGTGCTTCCCTGTGTAGATTCTCCATCAGAATAATTCGTACGTCATTCAATATTATGTTTTACAGTGAAAAATAGCAGGAATATGTTGTCTTCCAATCTGCTAAGGGTAACTGTTTATCATTGCATGAAACAGTTTGCTTTCTGCCCATACCTGAGACTCAATGACAGCAAATTATAAGTCAGATTTTGTATTTGGCCTGTTGAAATCTTGAATCTGATTTTCTTTGATTTACAGCTGAGGTTTCATTGTTTAAATTTTGTCGGAGGCACTGAGCTGTATTGATTTAGTCATGATACGAAACTGTGTTTTGTAATTCACCTTTCTCAGCTGTCATTTCAGGATGAAAGTTCTGTTTGCTTTCATTTTCTGGATTCAGTTTTTTCTCTTTCTTTTATCATTTTGCAGTTATTATTTTACAGTGTACCTCAACAAAATTATGAAACAAAAACTTAACAGCTGCCGGCCTTAAAAAGTCAAAGCAAAAGAAAAAACTTTTGAACGCTCATTCTTCCCTTAGGCTTTTACTGTGAAATCCAGTAACTTCCCCCCCCCCCCCCAATTGTAGCATAAAGTTTATGGTTTATGTGAAAGTCTTCCCAACCTAACTGGTATTTCTGTAATTTAGCTGCAGATGTGCATGGGAAATGGCTCAAACAACTGTGGATTTTGGTTTGGGTTTTGCTTTTCTGAATATCCAACCAAAATTCTGTCTTCCCTCCATGCACAGATTTCTGCTTTGTAGGGAGAGTTTTCATTAAGTGCATCGTATGTATATCTTGGGATGTGTTTATCCTATTTAAATGGGCTAGTCTGTAGAGGTGTCCATGGTTTGCTTGATATAGCTCTTAAACATGCTGCAGGGCCTAATCTGTTGCCTAATTGTGGTTCAGTTATCAGCTCTTCTGTTGAAAGACATGGTGTTCTGTCAGTAAGCAGCCATCATTTCCTCCCAGGTTTTTCTCTGGATTTGTCAATGTTCACTCAGCTCACTACATCTGAAAAGAGCAGCTGAGCAGCTTTGTGCTGGGGAATTGTTTGCCTCTCACCATGTTCCCTATAATCCTTGAGTTCTGCTTATTTATGCTTTCAGGGGGAGGATTGTCCCACGATGCATAATCAAGAATAATGCAGGTGTTTGAAGCAATCCTGAAGTAGGGTCTAAGAGATAATGAGTTAATGCTGGGAAGTTTTCCCAAATTGCCCTACAACTCACTGACATCTTAAAGGGGGACTTCAGGGATCTACTAGCTTAACCATTTATTTCCCATAAGATGCAGATATATCTATGTATTAAAATTATATTCCTTGTGTTCTGTAATCGGATGAATCATAGAAACACAACATGGTTTGGGTTGTAAAGGATCATCCAGTTTCAAACCCATGCCATGGGCAGGAACACCTTCCACTAGTACAGGTTGCTCAAGTCTATGTCCAGCCCGATCTTGAACACTGGCAGGGTTGGGGCGTTCACCACTTCCTTGGAGTCATGGGTTCAGCAGTAGCAGTCATTTTTCTCTTTCTTAGTAGCTGGTGCAGTGCTGTGTTTTTGGTTTGGGGCCTGGGAACAGCGCTGATAACAGTGTTTTCAGTTAGTGCTTGGTAATGTTTTGGTCTGACCAAGGGCTTTCCAAGTGTCATGCTTTGCCAGGGAGGAGGGGAAGCTGTGAGGAAGCAGAGACAGGACACCTGACCTGAACTGACCAAATAGGTATTCCATATCACAGTACGTCATGCCCAGGATGTAAAAACAGGGCAGAGACCCAAAAGGGTGGAGGTTCACTGCATGGCCAGGCTGGGTATAGGTAGTGAGCAGTTGTATTCTCTTTCCTTGTATTTCTCTTGTATTATTATTGGTGGTAGCAGCAGTGATTTGTGTTATACCGTAGTTACTAAACTGTTCTTATCTCAATCTGTGGGAGTTGTATTCTCTCGATTCTTTTTCCATCCTTCCAGGAGTTGTGGGGAAGAAAGAGGAGGGAGTGAGTGAGCAAAACTGTGTGGCTGAGAGGCTTAAACCATGGCACTTGGGCAACCTATTCCAGTGTCTCCCTACTCCCCTGTTAAAGAATTCCTAAGGCATTATATGCCAGTTTTATGGGCACTGAACATCCTTCATTGTTGCCTTTATCAAAGAGCAGAAAGCATGAAAAAAAGCCAGAAAAAATACTGCTTCTCTCCCAATGTTTAGTAAAAATTCAAGTGAGGGCGTGCTCTGCGTGCTGTGAAGTGCCAGTTGGTCTCCTTGTGTCCCTTGCCATTATGTCATCAGTTCAAAAGTGTCTTAAATAAGAGTTTAAGTGTTCATCTACAAAGGTCAGAAAATCAAGGTCTTCCTTATTACAGAGTTCGTGAGAGGGTCTGGATTTGTAGATGGAGTCAATCCACAGTAACACAGGGATGCTGCCTTCACTTGGGCAAAGTTCCGAAGCCGGATGTGTGAGCGGATTCTGAACTTTAAATTCTACCAATTCAAGGTGGTGAGCGAGGTAAATTTCACGAGGCAACGAACTTTTCTTCCTATCTTAAAACCACCGCACAGCTGATGAGGCATCAGCTGCGCGTCTCTTGGCAAGTGCAGAGACTTAGACTCTGTTCTTGTAATTGAGTCAGAGAAAAGACAAACTGAATTGCAGCAGGTCTGCCAATGTTAAATTCAAAATGTCAGTTCTGGAAGTTCAGGTTAATATTCCTTTGTACCGTTTATGTAAATCATTTAATTGTCTGGTTTTCAATGTGTCAGTTCATAATAAAGCCTGCAACATGCTTCCTTAGTCTAAGACTTTTCATTGTTCTGTATTTAAAGCTGAAGGATTTAAACCATTTTTTTCCAACTCGGTTTCACCAGGAGTGCATGGAGACTGCAAAAGAACAGTTTGACTATGTTGAGGGTTCTCAGGAGATCCTCATATTGGTGCAGAGAACTTTGGGTCTTAACTAAATCAGGCATAATTGTCAGAATATCCATTCCACTTTCCAGTATTGTCTCCATTTTCACTACAATAAATTGCAGCAAAGCTTTTTCAGCAGTCAGGTTCAGGGAAGAAAACCTGCTCATTGGAAATCATACAAGGGAAAGAGTGAATGGCGTGTTTCTTTGTGCTCTATCACACATTTTTGCTATGCAATAGGAAAGTTTTGTAGTGTTTTCTGAAACAGTTTCTTATTTTTATATAGCTGAATTTATAAATTAAATTGTCACATTTACTGCATGCAGGATGAGAATCAACCTGCGCTCAGGCAGCTGGCTACCTCTTAGCATTTCAGTGTTCAGATGTCATAGAGCTTGGAATGGAGAGACACTCGTTTGGGTGCTTGAAGAGCAATCTGTTTAGTTTGGAGGAAGGCAGAGGTAAGGTCTGTGTAAAATGAATGGATGGAGAAAATAATTAGTATTAAAATCACTGTTTTGTTCGTGAAAAACAATAATAATAAAAGCCAGTCAGAATGGAAACCAGGCAAATTCAACTGCAAATAAAGCTCTTATTTTGATCAGTGAGACTGATAAACTATTAGAGAAATCTATTAAGCAATGGATTTGATAACCATTTTTAAATGTTCTCTTTCTAGAATATATTCTTTATTGATACATGCACCATTCAGCTCAGTATAGACTCTACCGAGTTGGAACCCATAATACATTGGGAGGTTACATCCAGTAGTTAAATCATCTTACTAACCTTAAATTCAGCTAATGGTATAAGGTTGAAGAGGGTTCATGGAAGAGCAGCAAAAAGCAGCTTTAAAGATTAAGAAAATTGATTTTTGAGATCAAAATGTTAAATATGTACAATTTGGCACATAAGACGTGAGAACATAAATCTGCAAATATTTATAGATGTGCTGGGAACAATTAGCATAATTGAAAAGGTTTACAACTGGGAGAAGTCAGATGAGGACAGTTCTTGGAATATGTGGATAGACCTTTTAACAGTAATGTGGATAATCTGATTTAATCAGCTAAAGTCACTCTCAAAACTTCATTTTCAGAGGATTTAATAAAAATAAATGGAATTAAAAAAAATCTATTGAAACTAACAATAGCACCAACAAAGATGCTTCAGTTTGTTGGTTTGCTATGTTGCTCCTTGTGTTTGTCAGTGAATTTTGGAGAGTAGGGTTGTCACCAAGCATGCCATGGCCAGTGCATCTTCACTTTCTGATGTCTCACTGGGAGTAGGGATACCTGTTAAAGGAGAATAGAAAAGAAGCAAAGGAAAAGCGCGGATGTGAAAACACTCCATGGTTTCAGTTAATGGGGAAACTGAGCTGAGTCGTGACGCAGGTAATTTACAAACCCCTCCGAGTGTTTCTTATTTAAACTGAGTTTAAAACAATGCTAGAAGCAAGTGCAATAAGATTATTCACTGAAGTGAGCTGTCATTACAATGTCACAGCTGCATCTGGTTTTTAGTACTGTATCAAATGTTACTGAAGAATACCCGCTGCCGTTTCGGAGTGGATAGGAGCAGTAGTTGCTATACCTCTGAAAGAAATTTCTGTATCGCAGTGTAATTGTCTTCTGCCTTAAGTTCCCTTAGAGCGAATTTTTGACTGTTTCTGGGATTCTAACTGCCATGGTAGGATTTTCAGACTACAGCGTGATTCATCCTGTCACTAACTCGGTTGTTCTATATCCAGAATTTTGCAACAGAGAACAGAAAAGAATTTATGCAAAAAAGTCTTCAAGATGCTGTTGAATTAACTCAATTTTCAATTAAAAAAACCCGATATGGATTGTTACTCTTCACTCTTTGAAATGAGCATTGACTTCAATTTGCATGTTATTGAGACCTTCACATTGTCAATCAATCAACTGCGAAAGCTTCTTTGTCATTCTGGTTTTAACCTGGTGCAGAGACTTTTGTGTTACTTGTAAAAGAACATCTTTATGGAATTTCTGCTAGGTCTTTTGAAAGGAAAGATCGTGGACAAATAAGGAAGATCACTGAAATGGGAAATGTTTGCACACTGTGCCTTTTCTAATGTTCTTCCATTTAGGCTCTGAAACTCTTGGTTTGACCCAGGCTTATTTCCTTTCCATTAGCAGTCAAAATGACAGATGTAGAGAAGTGTAAAAGCCTTTCAAGAACTTTTATTCTTTATCCTAGTGTCCATACACAGTCCAATGCATCTTCATTTAATTTGGACTTTAACATAATGCAATCATTTGTATATCATGCCATTCAGTCAAGATAGATGTTGTGTTTGTTGTGTCTGCTGTATTTTTCTGGTTAATTTTATATTTCCTAGGGAAATTAAATTTATATGATCACTCTGTTTCTCCCTCTCCCCATGCTACATTTTCACTAATTTCAGCCAGCTTTAGGGAAAAGTTAAATCTATTCCTGCAGATTGGTAACTGGACAGAGAAGAGATATCCTAATTTATATCCCAGTGAGGAAAGGCAGAAGCAGGAGTTCTGCAGTTACCTGCTTTGTTCCGTGTGCCAGTTGGCAGGGTTGAGCTCAGAGCCAGCCAAAACCATTGTACTGTCCACTGTGGTTGCTGGATAGACGGGAAAGTTTGGGTGAGTGTATGATGAGGAGCAGGAATGTGGATATATGGGAATTGAGCCTTTTGTGGTGCAACAGTGTTTCTCTATCCTGTATCCAGAGGATAGGACAGATTCTTCTGTATTCCAGAAGAATCAATAGAGTGGATTATTTGGGTTTTGCAGAAATGGGAAACCTTGTACTAATTGATACTGCTCTCTTAAATGCTTTTAAGTCCTAAGTATATGGAATTAAGCTAGATGATGGTTTAACTTTGTGTGTGTAAATGTGTGATGATACCATGCTATCTCAGTAGATGCTTTGGAGAAAAAATAACTGCTGCAAAACCAAAACATCAAATACAAACTACCTTATTTTAGATGTGTTGTACCCAAACTTGCTTTAAACAGCTGCTTAGTAATAACAGAATGACCCACAACCTCTAAAAAGACTGGGAAGCCACTGATTGCCCTGCGCAGTGTGTGGCACAGTGAGTTCTCCATCTTCTCTGCAGTGAATGGTAACATCTACTCATGTAGACTTAGAGGACTCAGAGTCCTCTCAAAGTGGATGTTTCCCCAGTAATTCACCCTTTACCTCTCTCCCTAGCCCACTAAATACTTAGTATAAACTATACATGGTTGTACAAAGGCTGGAAAAGGAAGAAACAGTATAAATGTGGGAAAATCTTTCCCAGTTCCAGGAATCTGGGGCTCATGACTGGTATTTCTCAGCCAAAGATATCTGTAAGCCATTATGGGCTATAAATTAATCATCTTTGGATGCATTTATTATTTTGAGTGTGTTAAGTTTTTTATAAGCTTACACACTTTTTGTTTTAATTAATTGTGTATTATGGAGAGCAAGGTTAATGGTCCGAAATGTACTTAATTACCTTAAAATCCTTAAAAGAAAGGAGACGTTTGTCTGTGGTAGAAAGCTTAGTTTAAGACAGTAACACAACGCAGACTGGACTTATATGTAGAAGTGCAAAAAAATCATACTGGAGTTCTTTATCACGTATGCGTGAATATGAATTTGCCTCTCAAATCTTTTACTGCCACATTGATGAAGGTTCTTTAATTCCTACGTCACCTTCTGTGAGTTCAGCTGCCGTGAAGATTTATATAAATTTGTCTTTCTTGCTCATTCTTTCTTTTCACGCAGCTCGTAACTCAGCATCATACGTTCTACATAGTCCAACTGGTTGTAGCATTTCTAAGGTCTCTTCCAACCCCAACCATTTAATGATTCTATGATTCTGTGTTAAAAAAAGAAACAACACACACACACAAAATCATGCTGCTTTTGAAATCTTCAGCAAATTTCTCTTCTAGAACTTGAGGGTTTCTTGTTTCCTTTTTAACTTTATTGTAGCGTTACGTCTGCTTTTCCAGAGCTTCTGCTTTGTCTTGGTTTCCTTACCTGGGTGCAGGTTGCAGTATTGGGAACTTGGATTCAAGTTAATTGCAATTTTAATTCAAAGATTGTTCTAATCTTTAGTTGTCTTTGGTTTTCATTGATCTAATTGTCTCTTTGATGCTATCCTGTACTTTGAATGTCCAGTGCTTTTTCCACACCCTTGTTGTTACCTTCCACCTTTTTGTATCTTATTCTTCTAAGTTTTCAAAGTCCTGTAATAATTTTCAAACTTTTTCATTTTTTTTTACTGAAAGATTTTCCAGGAGAATGAGCTAAAATTTGAAAAGGAAAGACTTATTTCTTCTACGTGTCTATTTTGTGGAGTGCTTGAAGAGGGTGAAATAAATGTCATACTGATGAATTATTCTCACTGCATGGTCCAAGAGTGCATATTTGGGAATTTCTAGTATTAGCGATGGTGTTTAGTCCCAAAGAGCTGCTGCTTGCATAGCTCCTTTGTATCTGTGGCATTCTATGGTTTTATTTACAAAACTTCGGTTCTGCTGCCAAAAGATATTGCACAAGGCTCGGGTGTTGTTTCAGGCAAGTTTTGGATTTTGCTGTAGGATAAATAAGGAATTCCTTCCATATGGAATTTTGTAAACATAGTGTTAGCAGAAGCTGCTCTTGCAGATCATAAACTAAGAGATGCTAGATTTAGATTAAATATAAGGAAGAAATTCTTCCCTGTGAGGGTGCTGAGGGGCTGGCACAGGGTCCCCGGGGAATCTGGCTGCCCCATCCCTGGCAGGGTTCAAGGCCAGATTGGACACAGGGGCTTGGAGCAACCTGCTCTAGTGGAAGGGGTCCATGCCTGTGGCCAGGAGGTTGGAACTGGATGAGCTTTAAGGTCCAGCCCAGCCCATTCTGTGATTCTCTCATAACTTCGTATCTACTGGAAGGGCAGAAGTTCCTTTACAGGTTTTATCCCACTCCCTCAGTGATGAGATAGAAACCAGAGGTTTTTTTCTCCCTTTCTCTTTCATTCCTTACCGGTAACAGGGTATCTACAGACTCAAATACTGCTCTTCCGGTTACTTCTTTCGTGTCAACCATTGGGAAAGGGAGTTTCTAATGCAAGCTATGATTCCGTATATATTCTAAATTCTTGAGTTTCAACACATTTGCTTCAGGCACTCAGCTACCCTCATGACACCTTCTCTCTCTTCAGTATTCACTGGGGTTTTACCCAAGGAGAATGAAAGCCAT
The DNA here is from genome assembly GCA_032466535.1 of Forpus xanthops. Lineage (NCBI taxonomy): Eukaryota > Metazoa > Chordata > Aves > Psittaciformes > Psittacidae > Forpus > Forpus xanthops. The sequence continues at coordinate 6,180 of JASSUY010019112.1, read as the reverse complement.
GAAAATGTATATGAAAAAGCTTCAACCCCTACTTCTGCTTTTTACTTTTGCCAAGAGATGTGCCACTGCCTCCAAGGAGTGCTTGCTTGTTATTTAGTGCCTGACTGCATGTGACATTGCTATCACATTTGTGACCTGAACCTTAAACTCCTGTACTTGTACTATGAGTGTTCCAGTCTCAAGGGTTTGCATGCTAGCAGCACAGGTCCTCTTGTATATGCTCTGAAAAGTATGTCTCTTGATTTTTTTGGAAGAGAGTTGTATTATCATAGAATCATAGAATAGCTTGGGTTGGAAAGCACCTTAAGATCATCCAGTTCCAACCCCTCTGCCATGGGCAGGGGCACCTCACACTAAACCATGCCACCCAAAGCTTTGTCCAAGCTGGCCTTGAACACCACCAGGGATGGAGCATTCACAGCTTCCCTGGGCAACCCATTCCAGTGCCTCACCACCTTTACAGAGAACCTGTTTCCAAAGTAGGAGAGCAGTTCTTAAATTCTTTCTCCTCTTCAGTGTAATTGCCTTTGGAATGGCTGGTGTTTGATTGTAAATTATTATGCAAGAGGATAAATATACTTGGTTGCCTGAAGCACAAAACTGTAGCTTACTCAGTTTGAATATGCATATTTTTGGAAGGATGGCTCTGATGACTCAGCTTACCAACATGCTCCTCTTTCTTCCCTTTTTGGAAACTTCTGGTTCCAAATGAACTCTCAAATTAATGCTTCCTGTGAGTTCTGCTTGTGACACCGACTGCAAGATACTTTTCCCTACTTATTGATAGCAATTTTATGGGATGAGTTGATCTATAATCTTTGTACAATGGCTGTATTATTTTATACTGTAATTCACAGTGTCATCTAATTTTGTTATATGTGCATATAAATGTCAAAGACATTGATAGCTAAAGCTAATTTGTAGTGATGCTTAAGGCTGGAATATTTGTTGTTGGTCATAGAATCATAGATTGGTTTGTGTTGGAAGGGACCTTAAAGATCATCCAGTTCCAACCGTTCTGCCATGTACAGGGATACCTCCCACTAGACAAGGTTCCTCAATCAAAGCCCCATCCAACCTTGATTATTTACGTAGCTTCTTAGGGAGTTTTGAATTTCAGAGTTGGCAGATTAAGCAGTCTGGAGACATTCAAGTCCAGTCTGGATGTAGTTCTGGTCAACCTGATCTAGTTCAATATGTCCCTGTTCATTGCAGGGGATTTGGACTAGGTGACATTTGAAAGGTTCCTTTCAACCCAAACTATTCCATGATTCTGTTGCAGCTCTATGATTGTATTTGGCATTTCACTTTCTGGTTCTGTCGTTATTTGTGCATATGTTCATAAAGTTTAGAAATAAAAAGAATGAGAGTTCTCCATGAAGTTTCTTCTCTGCAGCTTTATCAGTTTGTTAGTTCCTAAGGTGACCAGAAATGTGGTTGTTTTATTAATCCTGAATGTTCCTATGGAAATTTGTATTTGAAGAATAGTAGCTGAAAAATAAGTACTGTGAGAGGTGCCTGTGTTTGCCTTCTTCTCACAGAAGCGACAGAGTTATCTCAGAGTAGTTGGTATAATGGAAAAGTACTCGAGTTGGCAGCTTGTTTTGGTCTGTAGAGAAGCCAGATATTGTAGTAAATGGAATTTCTCCCTGACACTGGGCAAGGGTTTAAATTTTTGCTTGTAACTTTATTCTGAAAAAAGATACTGTCGAGGTAATTTGAAATAATAAATCTGTGAAAGCTCAGAGAACTGAAAAAAATCTGTGGCTTTTTGATAGAAACGATTGAGAATTCAAATGTTATGGGACTTAATATTGAGCAGGTTATAATTGTCATAGAACTTCTCTTTAGGCTATACACTTCTGCCTAGTTTTAGTAAAATTAATGTCCAGTTATTAGAAAAGTTATTCTTATTCACTAGAATTATTAGTCACTAAAATATTATTCAGTTATTCATTAAAAATACTATTATTTTCAGTGAAAGAGTAAGATAGTCTTTTAATTGGAGAAGGGTATAAAACATATATGTGAATGTATGGATGTTTCTGTGTATACGTGGTCTAGTGGAAGGTGTTCATGCCCATGGTAGAGTGTTGGAACTAGATGAGCTTTAGAGTCCCCTCCAACCCAAACCATTCTATGATTGTATGATGCATATTTTTCTTTATGTATAAATACTAATTCTGATATGTGTGTAATAATTTTGTGTTGTGTTACTGAAATTGTTCTGTTCTTCTTTCCCCCCATCTGAACAGCACTCGGCAGTGCCATCTACTTCTAGATGTCTTCAACTCTACAGAACATGAGTTGACTATCAGTGCTAGGAATAATGAAGATTTAATTCTGCATGCTGGGGAGTGTCAGCGGTAAGTTCTTTCAGTATTAAAACAGCCCTTGGTTTAATCTGATTCTTTATTTATACATAATTGATGATGTTTGGGACCTGTTTTTCTTTTTTAAACATCGTACACATGTCAAAGAATATGAGAGATTTATTTTCTCTGAGGTGCATCAATGAATTCTAGCAATATCTCAAGTGAATTTATTCTGACTATGAATCCAGGAGAACTGAGAATACCAGAATACAGAAGAGTTGGTTCCAAGGTGTGCTGCTCAACTTGTCTTTATAGAATGTTTGAATATATTTTTCATGTGCTCTCGATGTAGTTAAAACCTGCTCTCACTAGTTTATTATCCTTTCCAAGTATTAAATGGTCTGTATGTGGTTCCCCAGCTGTTTCATTAGTTTTTGTAGAAAGAAAACTGCAGGAAAGGAAAATAGAATTGAAGAAAAAACAATCACAATTTCAGTGGAAAAAATATTTTGCATTAAGTAGGCTGTTACCTGTGTTGGTTCTTACAGCCCTGCTGTGGTGATGGTAGAGGTCAGGTTGTAGCTAAGTATAACCATTTTTTGCCATGATATATCAGCGTAGGCCTCCTACTGCTGGCTGTACCCTAGGTTGCTTGATTTATCTCCTTCAATGACCATTACATCTCAGTGACATCATTTTCATTTTAAAAAGGTGAAACTGTGAAAAAGGAAACATTTCCATTTGGTCATGGGCTATCTCTGCACTGTTCTCTTCTTTGGGAGAGGTGCGCTGCAGTTAAATGATGAAATTGATGAGCTTATTTAAAGGGAGATACTTTTAAGTCTTCAAATCTTAGTCTGAATAATAAGTTCAAAGTAAACCCCCATCAGTTGCAAGGAATGCAGTTGTCAGAAAGAAATATAGAACAGGCAATGATAGCAGCAAATTTGGAAAGCTTTTTGCCTTAGTGACTAGACAAGCACAACCACGACAAATACGTCGAGTCAAAGCGAAGCTGAATATTCTCAATTTTACTTTATCAAGGAATGGACAAAAATATGAGTAACGTACAGTGCTTGTTCCTTTTAGATAGAAAGAATTGCTTTTTTCTCTCTTTTGTTTTACTTTTTCTTTATAAAGCTAATGCTCACCACAATGTTCATTTTCTTATCTGCTTTGCACTTAAAATTGGTTTGCAATTTTGGTTTTATGCCTCTTGCTATTTCACATCATTTTTGTAGTTGATAAACTGTGAAAATTTCATTCTGAAGTTTTTGGACAGTACGTAACAAATAGAAGTAATGCTACAATAAGGTTATAAGATTACTTTGCGTCTCCTTGATTGAATTAATGTTATTGTCCTGTTGTTTTAACAATTTCAGTTTTAATACCTTAAGTCATTATATTGCAATGGATATAAACCCTTTCAGTAAGTTTTTTGAAACAGTCATTTGTCAAGGCTGATTTAAGTATTTGTTGCAAGTATTCAGACCTTTTAAGGTTAGTGATTTTTATTCTTAGTGCAGATTGTTTTATTGTTTGACCCTTGGTTAGAAATTGCATGGGATTTTTATCAGCTCTAAACTCTTTTGCTACCTACTTCTTAAATGATGAGTGCTTTTTGTTATAGTGATGTGTATATAGCTCCTGTGTATATCGGAGTTTTAGTTTTGATTCTGATGGATCTGCTGCAGAAACACAGCTTGAACATACCCGAGGCCTTAAAATGAGCTTTCCTCTTCTAGCAAAGGGCTTTGGATTAGCTTACCAAAAGAAAAAAGAAATTAGAAATCAGAAGTCTTCCCCTCTTTTGAGCAATGGTTCCAGACCTTTCCTTTTTAACATAGGACAGTCATTCACAGCAGCTTGCTTTTGTTTTCAGTCCAAATGCACAATGCTTTCCACGAAGCCTACACTTAAATTCTCCTTTTATTTCATTTTTTTTTTCCTTTGGAGATTGATTTTTCTTAATATCTGATAAATATTTAAAGAAAGACTCTTAAGTTCAGGCTTTTTTCCTCTTTCCCTGTACCTTCTGGATTCTGTCCTCATTCTCAATGTTTTCCTCATTCCACTTTTTTGCCAGCTTTGGTCGCGCTTGCTTCCTTTTGTAATTTACACTCTTCCCATTCATCACCATCATTTTGAAATCTTCTGTCCTGACAAAGTGTAGATAGCAGGAAATTGCTTTCTTCATTTCTGTGTTTGTTGCTGCTGACTAGATGTGTTTTCATATTCTCTGCCTACAAACCTACAAAGAAGGATAATGCTGCGTCCTGCTTACACTTGCCTGTTTGCTTCCAACTTTGTATGTTTAGAAAGTGAAGTAACTTGGAAGTCTCTGATGTGTTGCTTCTCTTTTCCATATTACGGAGCCGTCACTGTAGAATACAAGTTTTGCTCCCTTGTGCCTGGTGAAAGGGAATTTGCAGGAGATTATTCCATTGCTTTTATGTAAGATGAAGCATAGTGATGGAAGGCTCTGGATGCTACACTTGTTAAAGAACTCTCCATAACATACTTGATTTGTAATGAAGGTATACAATTGGCCACAGTGTTGGAAATGAGGAGGACATGGAACAAGAAATGCCAAGAAAAGTCTGGAATCATCAGCAGATCAGTACTGGCACTGTCTAATCTTGCTGGGTCTGTGCAGGGCAGTCCCTAGTAGCAGACGTACTATTTGGTGTGTTCCAGTCCCCTCCTTTCCTCCAGTTTATTTGTATTTATGTAAAATGGATTAAATGTGTAGAACACTGCACGCCCTTTTTTACTTGAAGGACTGCAGTTTGCTTCAATTAACTGAAAGATAGAGTAATAATAGCTGCTACAGTAAAACTGCATACATTATGAAAAAATGGTGTTCTACACTTAAGGAAAAGTGACATTCTCTAGGCCGTTAAAATACTGACTGGAAAACACATGCCTCTTTTTGTACAGTCACATTATTCCACTGACTAGTGAAGTTTAGAATTTTAATTCTCAGAAAACCTTTAGCTTACAATTTGCTGTAATTTTAAAGCCATTGATTGGGAAGGTTTTGTGTGTACATTGTAACTGTTCTCAGAAGCAATGCTATTTTCCCTCCATTTTAGAATAGAGGAACACATGCTTGGCTCCCTATTATTTTAGCGTAAGAAATGATGATTTGAGTTTAGAGATTATTTTGTTCATTTATTTTTCTGTCTTTTATCATTCTATGTTCTGCAGACATACAAATGGAAAGGGTCAGCCTTTCATTTTTTTCCTGTATCCCAAGATGTTAATTAGTTATGAAGTAACCTTCATACTGCCCTTTTTGATTTCCATATACTTTGAAATGTTCCTTTGTGTTCCATTGTGGGAGAAGTAATGATATGTTTTACTTTGAGCTGTTTTCAGAAGATTGTGGGGAGAAGAGAGAACTAAGACTCATTTGGAGGAGAGAAGATAAAGGTGATTTACTCTCCCTCTCTTGTGTGGTTGAATGTTGAATAAAAGAGAGGTGCAAAAAGGTTCATTACAAAGCTGGGTTAAAAATCAAGTTAGTTTTTGCTGCTTTATATCTGCAATAGCTCTTTATTTAAGCTTTATTATAAACAGGAAAAAGCATTGTACAAAAGTTGTTCTGACAAAAAATTGTCAGAGAAGTTACTCTTCTCAATTGCGTCTGCTGTGAGCGATGATGAGATGTTGGTAATGCCTTAGGTTACTTAAAAATATGTTTGATATACCACCCTGTGATGTCAACATGTGTTCTTAATCTATGCAGGTGAATGAAATTCACATGATGATGAGGTAAACAAGTACTGTGAGGGTGCTGAGGCACTGGCACAGGGTGCCCAGAGAAGCTGTGGCTGCCCCATCCCTGGCAGTGTTCAAGGCC
>JASSUY010019111.1:37477-52087 GCA_032466535.1 Forpus xanthops | reverse complement strand
CATGAGGTTGGCATCAGCCCACCTCACAAGCATGTCAAGGTCCTTCTGGATGGCATTCCTTCCCTCCAATGTATCAACCGAACCACACAGCTTGTTGTCATCTGCAAACTTGCTGAGGGCACACTGAATCCCACTGTCCATGTCACTGACAAAGATGTTGAACAAGACCGGTCCCAACACCAATTTCTGTGACACTTGTGCAGGAGCTGCACAATGCATCTTGCAGACCAAGTCATTATATTAGGATGGAGGAAAGGCATAAATATCATCAATCCAAGGAATTAAAAGTGTCTGCGGAAACTTGCTGTGCCAAAAAAATCTCTGTGCCTACAAACCAGCAGACAATGGTCTTATTGCCTACATTAGTCCCAGAAAAGTACTTGTTTCACAGGTGCCCCTCAGTGGTAACCCTTGTGCCAACCACCAGATTGTAGGCAACGATGATTTAGGATTCATTTCACGCAGACACTGTTCTCATAGCACAGCACTGATGAATCTCACACCAATATCATGGCTGATAGCCAGTTTTAAATCCTTGTGTGCTGCAGGAATTTCATGCCTGGCTTTTCTGCCGAAGCCAGAAGAAGTGCCTGGTAACAGAACTGGCAGTATTACTGACCGCAACCACATCTCATCTCATTAAAATAAGCAAGTGAAGAAGAATTCAGCTATTCAGAGAAATTCTATTTTCCATATAACCACATTGCCCATCATCAATTAGCTTGATGAATGAGACAGGGCCGGCTGTCTGGAAGAGAGTAAAAACAAAGCAATTAAAGGAAGGAAAGAAAGAAAACAAACAAATACGCAAACAGGAGCTCAGCTTCCCCAGACAACAGCATAACCCTCCTGGTTTGCTTCTTGCATGATTTTGGAGGCCTGCAGCACCATGGGAAGCACTGAGTGATAAAAGCAACTTGCCCCTGCTGCAAATGAATAGCAGCATTTCAGACAAACCCCAAGGTTTCTCCTTCCCTGTCTGCACCCCTGCAAAGCCATCATAACCCAGCACCCTCCTAGGACCATGCCTGGACCACAGAGCATGATGATGCTGATCACACACCAGTGCAGCCCCCTTGGCCATGCTGCCACCAAGCCATGTAGGCTGACAGGCAATAGCTCTTGCAATTCCCACTGCAGAAGGCGCTGCTATTGCAAAGTAAATTGCAGAGATTATATTAAAAGCTATCCCTTGAAAGAAGCATAAATGAGCATGTTGCTGAACTGCAGTCAGCTGCTTCTGCCTGCAAATGCATTTCTAGTTCCCAGCGTAGCATCTGCAATGTGGGGGACAACTCCTGCATTCCCCGTCGTGGAAGTAAGCCACAAGGAGACCGCTGCACTGGTTCTGGGAGGAGAGAAGAGAGGAGAAGCATCTGCAAGCTCATGTCTATAGTGTTGTGAGGAGAAGGAAAGCTGCTCAGCCTAAGATATCCTCATCTTCTAAAACTTAGGACATGCACATCCTATTGCACAGAGTGCTGGGGCTTTGCAGTGTCACACCTCTACACCTTGGCCACCAGTGTAGTATGGAGCTGCAGCCCAGCAAACCTGTGCCCATGGGAAGCAAGCCTGCCCAAGGGATTTGGGCAGTGGTCGCTTTGCCTTCACCTAAATCACAGCCTTAAAATACAGAGTAAGCTGGCAAGGAGCCACTACTTGTGCTTTCCTAGGTCCTGAAACTCCTTTGAAGCCTCCCACAAGACAAGCTGTCACTAAGTCTCTTCTAATTCAGGCATGCAACTGACCCCAGATAACTTCTGGCAGCACGTGCCCCAGACCTGTCCTTGAGTCCTGCCTGGAGAGGCTTGCTAAGTGTGTACCCACTGCTGCTCAATGGCAGCTTTGGCCAAACTTTCAACATGCATCCACTGCCTTGGAGGAAGTGTTTGCCAGCTGCCAGCTCTCCAAATTGGTCAAATTAGGTTTCTTCCTCACTTCACTTCTCAATCTATGTACCCTCTGATGCATTTGCCTAAAGGGGTGGTGGATGTGCCATAGAGTCATAGAATGGTTTGGGTTGGAAAGGACCTTAAGGCCATCCAGTTCAAACCCCCCTGCTGTGGGAAGGGACACCTCACAGTACACCATGTCATCCAAGGCTCTGTCCATCCTGTCCTTGAACCTGATTTAGCTGAATATGTCACTGCTCATGGTGGGAGTAGGGGGGGTGAGGGGGTGGACTAGATGACTTTTGAAGGTCCCTTCCAACCTAAGCCATTCTATGATTCTATGACAAACCAAACCCTACCCCCCCCCATATCCTACCCCACAAGCTGCAGAACAGGCAGAGCAAAGTATGGGTCGATTTGAGGCACCATGGTGCCCTCACCACACACAGCCTGAGCTCCTCACACTGCTCACTGCCTCCTTCCCCAGCTTAACAGTGCACCAAAGCTTCACCTGCTCTTAACTGGTTTTCTCTTGCCTTCTCAGACGACTCCTGAAGCCAAGCAGGGTGCCTCCATAGGGATTTACTGTCCAGCACAGCAAGGTCAATAGCTTGGCTTCACAGCCGCTCATGGCTTCAGAATGCTTTGTGGCCTTTGCAAGCATGGCAGTGTGACTGCTCAGGGCTGCAGGTCTCCTCATCACCCCTCGGCTCAGAACTGCATTAGTGACCTAAGCTGACCATAAATACAAGCTGCTGAGTGTAAGATAGGCACAAAAGGAACGTCAAGGCATTTTAATCCTGTTTCCTTCCCCCTCATCCCCTAGGTTTTGGATGACGCCTATGTGGATTTATATACCTTCACACCCACCTCTCTTCATCAGACCTTTATTTGGTCCATTTGCAATCTGCTTACATGGCTTTTGGGACGGTATGTTAATGGCTGTGTTTCATCGCAGCGCCCAGGCTTATTTGGGTTTGTGTCTTTGGACAGCATTCAAAGGACTTTATTCAAGGGACTTAATTAGTCACCATTAATAAAGCGTATAAACAGCTGCTTAGGAGAAAAGCAGATCATAAACCCAGGATTTTAACAAGACCAATGCCACGTTAAAATACATGTGAGACAGAAAAATGTTAGCAGATCATCCTGCACCAGCCTCAGGAGATGTTTGAAAAAATACCAAAGAAACATAGGTGCTGGCATCTTCTTGTCCTGCTGCTTGGGAAAAACCATCTCACTACAACCTTCCAAAGATTTGGTTTAAAAATTTCCTTTTCCGTAAGATCCCACACTAAGTTTTGTTATATTCTTTCCCTACATTCTTATTATCTTTTGAATTTGTTACCAAACCCCTAAAACACAAAGGTTCATTAATATTTGCTTGTTTGCTGCAAGTAAAATCCTATGGATTAGAAATATACCATTTAAACTGATCAAACATCTACAGGCATAGAGAAGTTTCTACTGAAAGACAGAAATGAAAGGGTATTTTTGTCACTTATGTTCCCTAATTTAGTACTGATAGTTTGGGTAACGTTGATACTAAAATGTTCTTCCGACAAACTGCTCAAATACAGCACCCTACTGAAGCTTTTAACTGAAAAGAAAATATGCATCTGCAAGCGTTAACTAGAAAGAACAAACTGCTAACTCACCTCACCTGGTACTGGCTTTCCAAAAGAGAAGAACATCATTGAAATGGGTCAGTACCTGCCTTCAATGGATAAGAATAGGTTACTGCCCTCTGTTCTTATCTTTGATACCTTTATCAAATACAACTCCTATGGTTTCTAAAAGCTCATGGCAAAGTCTACAACACAACGTTTCTCCTTTCTTGTCATTACGAATCTACATCAGGAAATGACTTGGGACCATCCTTCAGTCCTATGCACTGAAGCATGTATTTCCTTAATTGCAAATGTCCTTATTGTTGCAGGTCCTAGAAATACTTTAACTTTCAGAATCTGGAGGGAAGCATACAGCCAGCAAGAACTTCTATGGAAATACTCAGTACCCCAAGGAAGGCTGAGGCAAGGAATTAATTACCCAAATACTGTACTATGTCTGGCCAACACTGGTGGGCACTGACCCATTAAAGCAACAGCAGCTGGAGAACAAGGTAAGCAACAGCAGTTTAGTTCTCTCCAGTCCTTCCCAGAATGAGGGCAAGTCTTGCATAGTGCTGCAATAACCTCTGGGTACTTAAAAGATTCATAGCTTTATGTTTTACTGAAGGAACAGCTCATGTGCAATTTCCATTGAGGAGGAAAAAGAAGAAACAGTAAGCCAATAAGAAATAAAACCCTACCCAAGAAATAAACCTGTGAGGATGCAGCCAACCTTTCACTCTGATTCAATGTAGGGACCCTTGCTTCAGCTCCGGTGAGACAGCCCCTGTCTGGGCTGCTGCACCCCAGGTCTCCTGCCTTGGTGGCACAGACATCTGTAATGAGGGACTGAAAAGGTGAATGTTCTGCACTGAAAGAGAAAAGGTTAGAAATAACAAGTAGTTCTCTCACTGCATTTGGCGTCTGGTCTTATTTTTTGGAGATATTTATTTTTAATCAATGCTAAAGCTTATTTCTGCATACTTGAAAGTTTCCTTACTTTGACTAACATAGTCATCCTGTAAATGTGAAGCTCCTCAATGCAAACACACTACAGCTAGCCCACATCTTACCTGGGATGGTAACATATGTACTAGGCAAGGGGACAGCCCACAGGGCTGCTCCCATGTCAGCATTTGGTGAGCTTTGCTGCTGAGTTTGCCTCAGAAGCATTAATAACAGTGACATGATCATTTTCTGCCTTAGGTACCAGCAGTGCTACATGCACGTGTCAACTAGGAGAAAGAATGAGCTCTCAAACTTCCCTGTGGTTACAGACTGATTGCTATCAATGTGAAGATTACCTTCCGAAGCACAAACACCCCACTTTTGGACTGGCAGAGGAAGCCCTGAGACAGCTGATTCAGCTGATCAGAGGTAGCCCTGGGAGAAAGAGAGACTGCTGGGACCATACCACCTGCAAAGTGACAGCATTACAGTGAGCTGGTGACTCCAGGGGAGAGCGCACTGTGGCACCGGGGGGCTGCCCCAGCAGGAGTCTGGAGCCAGACTGGAGATTCCTGGACATGAATCTGGATTCAGTGCAGAGACCTTGCTTGTTCTCAATGTACAACCAAAAGCTTTCATTGGGGGGGAACTCCAGGCTAAAATTTCAGTAGTGAACCAGCAACTACGGACTTCATAGCAAGAAAATGTGATTTATTTCATAGAGTCATTCAATAGCAAAATGTGATTTATTTCATAGAGTCTTCATAAAATCATGGCATGGTTTGGGATGGAAGGGACATTAAAACTCATCCAGCTCCAACCCCTGCCATGGGCAGGGATACTTTCCACTAGAGCAGGTTGCTCCAGGCCCTATCTAACCTGGCCTTGAACACTACCAGGGATGGAGCAGCCAAAGCTTCTCTGGGCACCCTGTGCCAGCGCCACGGCACCCTCACAGGGAATAACTTCTTCCTAATAACTAATGAAAATCTCATCTTTTTCAGTTTGAAGCCATTCCCTCTTGTCGTATCACTACATACCCTTGTAAAAAAGTCCCTTTTGTGGATTTCTTTCTAGACCTAAGAGAGAAGATCAACAATCCCCTTCATGTTTGAATCTTTCTGGTCACAGATAGGAGACGAGCCTCACAACAGCAGATCTCTGCTTTGGGCAGTACTATCCTATAGCCCAGTAAGAGCATAATCAAGGCCAAGAACAGATCCAGGTCGGTGACAGAAGTATGACTAATTTCACTGCTGCCCTCCTGCACTGGTCAGAGCTGCTAGAGAACAACTGGCTTTTTAGTGATCAGTTTAATAAACAGCACTTAACATAATTTTGTGTTTCTCCTAGGCTGCAGGTGAAAACACAGAGAATATGTTTTTAATTCCTTATTTCTGCCTTTTGGAGAGAGACCATCATCACCCTGCTCTGGGGGAAGAACTGAAATTGGATGTGGGACTGCATCTGGAGTTACTCCAAGAGGGCAGAACACCTTCCCTCAGCTGTGAGCTCCCTGGAGGCTCCGCTGGCACAAGGACAGGTTCCCTGCTCCCACTGCACCCTGGCACATGGACCAGAATGTGCTGCAGTGGCTCTGCAGATGGGGATAGCAACATGCCTTCCCACACTGGACAGAGGGGACAGCGTCCCTCCTATGCAAAGTGCAGGATTGGACTAACTAAGCCGAGCTAAGCAAAAAGGTGAAGGGCAATTTGGAGCTTCCCTTCAAAAAGCTCATAATCAGGAAGGGCTGGGTGATCTGCTGATGGCTGGGGAAGGTGGGCAGGACAAGCCTGTGGAACCATGTGCACATAGGGTGCTCTTCAGGCACCTCACATTACAGAGTGGGCTGATTCTGCAGGCACCAAAAAAGCTAAAGTAACCAACAGCAGAGCCTAAACCCAGTGAAAGTTTGTAAGCAAACAAAACAATGCAGGAATATGCATTATGGCAGTAAAGAAAGGCCTCACATTCTGTAATCCAGTGAGGATCTCTTAAGAGATGTGCATACAGAACCCACTCCCTGGAAAGCCTCTGTTCAAGGATATTGAATGTCATTAATCTTCCCTCATAAGAAGATAGCTGGTGAAATTAAAAGAGAAAACATTTGGCACTGACAAAGACTGTTTTGAACACTACCATTACCCCGTGTGACTCACTGCCACACCGTATCATTGTTACCAAGAGGTTAGATAGACTAAAACATGGTGTTTACACTAGTCAGGAACCAGTATACAGCTGTGTTAAACAGGGAAACTAATGCAGGAAACCTCTCTTTCTTTAGAGCACTGGGCTCTAAAGAGAGATACTGGAACATGTTGCTCAGAGGAGCTGTGGCTGCCCCATCCCTGCCAGTGTTCAAGGCCAGGTTGGATGGGGCAACCTGGTCTAGTGGAAGGTTTCAGGAGGGATGAAGAGAGCTGTATAGACCAAACACCACAGAGCACCTACTACCTGAAAAGACACTTGTAAAATACATTCCCAGAGCCATTGTGCACCTATTCTTCAGCGGGGCATCAACACCTTGCCCCCTCATGTTCCACAGGACAGGCTGCCAGCCCTGCTGGCATGACTCTGCACTGACATCCCACGCACCCTGTAGTAACTGTCTTTGCTCCACACCTCCCTCAAAAGCCCTTCCACTGGTGGGACTCTAGCACCTGCAGCTCCAATTACAACTGTTGTGTGCTTTAGGTCCTGCCTGCATACAAAGAAACAGGATCCTCTTACTGTAGGTATGCCCAGTGCCCAGCTCAGGATGGCCTTTATCTCAGCCAGGCTGCAGTAATAAAAGTAATCAGTCCTGTTACTGCATGGGAGCTAAGGAGCCCATGTGCCCTCAGAGCAGGTCAAAGCACTCAGCCCCCCAAACTGTTCAGGAGATATTGCCTGTAAGTGCAACCTCAGCTCTAGGATGGGGCACATCAGACAAACCCCTTCATGAGCAGGAGATGGCTCCTCTATAGCCCTGCAGCAATCCCCTGTCAAATTTTGAGTCTGAGCTCTAAAACACGTGAGATTTTCATTTTTAAGAGGTAGGGTTTCAACAGAGGCAAAAGAACATTTTTCTTCCCCCTGTGTTCTAACTCTAGCTTAACATTCTTGAAAACATCAGCATGAATCAGGCCACTGGTATGGAAAAGGGCTGTGTGTAGCACAGTCAGAAGTGAAGAAGAGGACCGTGTAACAGACAGTGTTGGACAAGTGATCAGTAAGCTCTGCTGCAGGAGTACAGTGAAAGTATTACAGGCTTAAACAGAATACCAGCTGTTCATCAGATCTTCCAAACTAAATGCAATGGGCTCTCACCACAGCTCTGCTCTGCAACTGTGTCCTGGGAGAAAACAGCCACAGTCTCAAACACAAGTGCACATGGAAACTCCTGATCTCTGGCACTCAGATGCTTGGCTTAATAGAAATAAACCAGCCTGAAGCTCCATAATGCTTGTGAAACTGCAAGTACCCTGCAGGTGACTCCGACGAAGCTGATATTTGCTTCTTCAGGAAAAGCACTTAATGAAGGGTTTTAAAACCCGACCTGCATGTAAACGGCAGTGAGCTAGGAAGATGCAGTCCTGAATGACACCTTGAAATGCTCCCTGTCTTCTACTGCACTTCAGGGGTACAGGGAAGAAAACCAGGGATGCAGCAGAAGGTCGCACCGTTTTCTGTCCCAGCAGACAGCCCAGAGTAGAGGTCTATATTGAAAAACCCACAAGAAACCACAGGTAAAGGAGAGTTCACTGAGGCATGTAGATGGGGAGGTCTCAGGGCAGGGATTGAAGGGGATGCAGGAGAGAAAGGAATGAGGGGTCTGTGAGGAGGTTTGACTTCAAGGCAGATGGAAAGCAGAGAGAGATTTCAGTTCACAGCCAGGGAAATGTGTAAATGCTACGTTCACCCCAGCAATTTTCACTTGAGATCATTTCATGGTGTGTCTGTATATAGCAGCTGAAGTACCTCTGAAAGCTATAATGAAGAGAACCAGAACGCAGTCTGATTTCTTGGCTCGCTGTTTGGGCTATAATTTTGTCGATCTTGCCTCAGCTCAGTGTTCTCAGTTCTCCTAAGTAAAAACAGTTCAGATGCTTTTAGCTTCATCTCTCTTCTAAGGAAACATGGCTGGTGCAATCATACTGCTCTCCGGTCCTTAGCAAAGCTTTTGAGCCCAGTGACACAAGCCTGACAGAGGAAGCGGCAGCAAACCTAAAAAGGATGACACTACTCCAAACCCTGTGCAAACTAGGAGCAGAGGGAGGAGAAAGGCAGCAGGCCAAGCTCTACTGATGCCTGTTTTCCCCAATGTGCTACTGTGCTTGCCTGGAACAAGCCTCCTGCTCAAGAAAGAGGATAAACAGCCATGTTTATGGTGTTATAAGGAAGACAGAGGTCTCAAACCCATGGAGGCAGACCCTGCTCCTCCCACAGCTCCTGGAACAACACAGTTCTGAGGAAAGTGGAAATAAGATCTTCTCTTTTTAAACCATAAGCTAAACCTCCTGGAGTATTCTTGAGTCATGCATCAAGGCCAGAAAGTAAAAATTTGGCAGATGCAACTCTCCTGCGTGAGGCTTAAGTGATAGTTATGTGTTGTGGGATACATGGGCATCTCAGCCAGCAGCGATTAGGAGCACTCCAGGTCCATGCAGGAGGCAAGGTATACTCCCACATGCTCCCCAGTGGTATGGATGATGTCCATCAGTCAGTCACACCACAGTCTGGAAAGGAGAGGTGGCCAGAGACACTGTCCTGTGAAAAAAACCTGTAGGGTGGTAGCACTGTGCCACCAAAAGAAGGAGGTAACTCTGGGTAGACACTGGAGTCCTTGGTTAATTAGTGATAGGAGAGAGCCACAAACACCGCTTTCATCTCTCCTGCATGTAAGCCTGCATGCACGCAGCCTCTTACCTAGAACAGACAGGAGAATTAAAGATTCCTGCTAGCTGTGAGCAGCTGTGGGAGAAACCGAGAGGTCAGAGAACCAGCACAAGCACCCCAGAGCCGTGGGTGCCAGACAACCAGGTTTGAGCAAGGATCCCAGGTGTAGGACAAAAAGCATCAGTGCTATTACTGACAATGCCAAGACCCCAAAAGCACTTTAGGATAGAGGAGGTGTGAAGGAATAAGAGACACCACTGAAAGAGCTGCTGTGTCAGCTGACCTTTGCTAAGGGATCTGTTTGCTGAGGATTCTCAGGCTGAGGTGGAGGAGAGGAACGAGAGAAGAAAGGACACAGATTTGAGAAGCAAGTATAGCTTTAGCATTTGGGTTTGGCCCTTAGAACGCCTGCCCAACTCAGACTGAGTGGCTGTTCCCAGCAGGGCTTTGCTTCCTTCCAGCATTCGGGGGGGTTGGAACTAGATGACCTTAAGATCTTTTCCAACCCTAACTACTCTATGATTCTATGGTCAGAGGGTTGTCCTGTGCAGGAGGGACAGTCACGCTCCCCAAGGAAGACCCACACACCCCTCCCTGCCTCCAGACATAGCTGTGGCAGATGCTCAGCAATAACCAGCCTGTCTGAGATTATGGGCTGCTTCAATAAATGACTTATCCCCAACTACTACAGGTCTGTGCCTCATAAGAAAGAGAGAGGGGGGACCCCCAGCAACATAGGCGACCACAGACCAGACAGGTCCATTTTCCAAGAATAGAAAGGAGGGACAGAGGTAACGGCATCCCTGCAACTCCACAGCCTTTCCTCTGTCAGGGGTCCCTGCAGAAGTCATCCTCCTCATTTTTAGAAGCCCTATCTCCTCTTTGAGTGTGTGCAGCTGGATGCAGAAGAACATTAACTGCAGCAGGATCCATCCTGTCACGGTCACGCTGCAAAACGTGTTCTAACACTACCAACATTTCATGAAAGGAAAATGGGATCAAAACAGCAATTTTTGAGAGGGGTTTGGTTGGGATGCTGGTTTTATCAGCCTGCTTTATAGGATGCAGAGCCTGAAATCCCAGTTCTGCCTGACAGAGCTCCTCTAACCCAGATTATGCCCTCAGTGAAGCAGAAGCACTTGGACATGAAAGTCCCAGCCTAATACCTAACCACCAGATGAGAGTTGCTATGCTACCACCTACCCTTGTAGTAATGTTATTTTCTGGATAAAACCCGTTGTGGATGTGATTTACATGACAAACATTCCCTGCGGGCTAAGCAGACTGCTCTATGTTGTGCAGGTTTGGGATGCACCACCTATTTCCAGATTGCTGGAAGAGGGAAAGGGGAAGTTAAAGACTGAGCAGAAGGGAATCAATATCGGCAGGATCTGAATGTCCTCTGAATCTTATTTTACACGAGCTGTGGTAGCTTCCTCTCATTTCTCGAAGGAGCCTGTACTGGTTCTGCAAGCTGCTGTGCATACATTATCCCAAAGCTGCTTGACTTCCTTTTTGGTCGCCACTGCAAAAACATGTGAGTTTTGTTAAAAAATTAAAGTGGTCAAGGCCAAAGAGGCAATTCCTGCTTGGATGGTATGGGAATGAATCAAACTTGTATCAGAAGTCTGTACCAGCAGGAAAGTTCTGTTTACATCCAGTGGGCAAGGTGATTTTCCTGGCAGCGTAGGCCCATTCAGGCTGGGAAGGGTCTCCCAGATGTGTCTAGTCCAGCATCCCACTTCAAACAGGGTTAACATGAGGTCAGATTAGGGGTTTATCCAATCTTAAAAACCTCTGGATGCAGAGTATTTTGACAATACTCATTGTGAGGGGAGCATCCTGGCTTGCAGGATGAATGATGGAAGACTTATTCCACCTCAGTGGCACATATTAGACACTCCACCTTAAACAGCAGCTGTAGTGACAGCAACCATACTGTGAAAGCACATATGCCATTTGCTAACAAATCCTTTAAGCCACAGCAGAGAACTAGCAACCCAGCTAGAGATGGCAAGGTTCAGATTTAGGAACTTGGGAAGGACAAACAGGCTGGGAGAAGCTGCCAGAGGTTTGGGAACTGGACAGGATACCAAGGCTGTGACTAGAAATCAAAGGAAGAAATGTGAGCACAGGCCAGAGAGACAGGAAGGATCAGGACTGCACAAACGCTCACTGGACATACTTAGTACAAGAGGAAGATTAGGACTAATGGGCAAGGAGATGGAGAAAAAATAAGCAGGAACACTGAGATTTATCCAAGTTCCTTGAAATCTTTAGCAAAGAGCTTGGGAACACATAGGACTGAAAGGAAGAAGAGCTGGTGTTGGAGGTGAGGGCAGAGAAACAGCCTGCAGATGATCCAGAGGGCATGGACCAGGTATGGGAACCATGGCTTCCCCAATTTTCTGCACATGGGGACGTAAAGCTTGTGGTGGAGCTGGAGAGCCAGGAGCTTGAGGAGGCTTTGCTTTTAGGATACACCTGTGAAACCTTCTGACACATCCTCTAATCCTGAGTTTCCCATAACTCATTACTGACCTGTTTATCTGCCATGATCCAGTGATGCTGTGTTGTCACAGCCAAAGGCTTGTCCATTGTTTAACTGGGGCAAATATAAGCCACTTACTTGATTTTGGAGTAGGAAGAGGAAGAACTTATAAGAGAAGCATTGCACTGTATTAAAGAAGATGTAATGTTAACAAAACCCCAAATTCCTGCAAATATCGCAGCTGAGATGATTGCCTCTACAATTTTAGTTCAGCTGTCTCTGTGTGTGGTACAATCTAATCTAAATTAAACATTCACATGGATTATTATCTTGCTCCACAAGATCTCTGCTGCAGGGCAAATGCAAGAAAGTCATTAAGTCCCTACCCCAAAGGTAGGACTTGTCCAGTCCCAAGAAAACCAAACAAGGGGGCATGAAAAGAGCTATCCAGGAAGGAGGGGAAGAGGGAGCACTGCTGAGAAGGAGCTTAAATAGAGCAGCAACATTTACAACGGAATGATTTTTTCTTCTCAAGTCAGAGTAATATTAAGATACAAAAATTATTAAAGCAAGAAATAAGTTTCACAAGCTCCTACTGACCATCTGTTTCACTAATCTGAGTGGGTTGGTGAGGAGAGGTTGCCACAGACCTTTCAGGACCAGGTAAGGATAAAAGGTTAGGGCATCTGCAATGGGGATCTCTGGGACAGGAGGCAACACGGATTCGGGGTGAGAAGGCTCCTGGAAGAGGCAGCACCGGGGTCTCCACTGAACACAAGGAAAGGCAACAGGGAGAGTTTCAATGCTGGAAGATAAAGATGTGAATCAGAACAACAATGCTTTTGTGGGCATCCCCTGCTGAATCCCTCTGTCTTAAAGGAGGGAGGCAGCTGTAAGGTAATGCCTCTTGATCAATCCGTGGTTAGCTGTTCCATCAAACAGATAACATCAGTGCAGTATACTGCAGTAGTAGAGACCACATAAGAACCTTGCTGGCCACAACCCTTTGGGGATCACCTACAAACAAACTGCACTTCAAAACTGAAGCTAAAATGCCTCCAGCCCCACAGCAAGAGGCCATACTCACCGCCATTTGCACCCAGCCCTCGGCTCCCGCAGCATCACCACGTGTGCTTTTCCCTCTGGTTTTAAGCACGAGTGTGGGTGTGCTGGAGACTTTCCAAGCTCACAGTAAAAAGCCTTTGCAGGGGATGTATGGGAGGGCTTCCCCCCTTCCTCAACTGCTCCAAGTGCAGTTAGCAAATGTATTTTGCTGAAGATGAGCAGTATGGAATGGGTGACAACAGTTCAGATGTTGTGTACATGATGCGTACATAAGCACAGTAAATATAGTTTATGTTACACCACTTTGGAGCACCCAAGGGGGCTGTAAAACCCTTCATGGGTCATTTATTCTATAGCCTAGCAACTATACCCTCCATCAAGGACGCCTGACCTGCAAATGTGTTACCTGTAGGGAAGAGGCAGTGAATCGTGACAACCACTCAGTACCATCCACCTTGGGGTAGTCATCACCTTGGTTAAATGCCTTGGTGCTGATTAGCTCCCATCAAGCCCTGTATGGCCATTTCCACCACCCACGGTCAGGCTGAAGCTGGTACTGTCATGTCCCTCACACCTCATGGGTATGAGTACTCTAACAACACTTCTCCCACCTACCACCCTTACCCACAAAGAGGTTGACCTGGATGGCTGCAGTCAGGAGAAATGATTCAGGCAGCCAGAGTCCCAAAGCACGCTTGTTAAGGAAACTTATTTCTTAAACAAATAAACTCTGTTGTCTTCAGTATCCCCTCATCTCCTCACCCACCTACAAGTTAGTCCATGGCCACTCTGACCAGCGGGGGCATAAAGGGGAAAAGGATTTCCCCCCTTCCCTGCTGGGGCTGCAGAGCAGTTCCTGCAACTCCTGCATGCACTGGAAGGGAAACTTCAGCCCTGCAGCTGAGCTTCCTACACCCTCAACCCATAGTGAGCCCCACTTGTTGTGCCAGAGTGGATGATGGGCACAGCTGAACCCCAGGAGAGTGGAAGCCCTTTGGGGTTGTTCATACCTCACATACCCCACACAGTGACCACACTCCGAGGAGATCTGGTCCTAGAAGACCTGATCTCAGACCTCAAGGGAAGCCACATAACAGAGGCAGGGGCTGTAGTCATGCTGTGGCCATGGTAGATGCAGCATACATTGCCCACAGACGGAGATCCCAGAAGGAAGCCTACCCCACATCACTGTCCTTCCTGGCTTCCTCCCTGCTCACCCAGCACACTTTCATCTTAGTTTTAAGGTAGATCACAAAAGATTTATTTTCCCCCCATCCTCTCCCATTTTAAAGCCACCCTCACTTTGAATGTATTTTTAAACTGACCATTTTTAAGTGCGAGTTCCCTACCCCAAGCAGCACACTCACAGCATCCCCTGAAGGGCTTTTGCCTGTTTGCCTTCCACCGCAGCCCGGGCAGCTGGGCCGGGGCATCTCCTCCTGCTCCATCACAGCACAGGCGCTGCATGGTCAAGGGCAGGGTCCGGAACTGGGGGACTTCTCCTCCCAGGCATGTCTGTCACTCAGCAAAGCACCCCCCTGGCTCCGGAATTAGCCGAGACCCCTCCGCCAGGTACCGTTTGGAGAGGAGCAACCCCTGGGAGCTTGAGGACTGGATGGGGAGCGCAGACCCCTGCCCGGCTGACTTCCCCCCCAACCCCGGGCACCACGGGGTCCCGGCCCGCTGCTGCCGGCGGGGAGGCGGGGGACAGCCGGGCTCCGCC